>WYDI02026626.1:0-45459 GCA_009867235.2 Psittacus erithacus | reverse complement strand
GTTCAAGGCCAGGTTGGACAGAGCCTTGGGTGGCATGGTTTAGTGTGAGGTGCCCCTGCCCATGGCAGGGGGGTTGGAACTAGACGATCTTAAGATCCTTTCCAACCCTAACTGTTCTATGATTCTGTATAGGATCTCTGACAGGAGAAAAAGGGAAGATGGATGTGTTTTGTACCAAGCCTCTATGTGTGTGCTGCAATCCTTTTCCCTAAGCATCTGCTCATGGTGACTGTCAAAAGTTAGGATCCCAGTTTTCCGTCAGACCCAGTAGAGCAATTTTGGGGCCCATCTGGAGAATGTGATGTATTAACTTTCAACATCTTCATTATTGTGGTGATTTTGATGATACAGGAATGTAGCAAAGCATTTGTTACTACTTCGCTAAACCGGCTTTAAAGAAAATGGAAGTAATTCTTCCGTGAGTGGAATCTGAGGCATCTTCTAGGTCTCTGTATGAAGGTTTACTTACAATTATGCCTGCTGCAATCTGCTCAGCTAGCAATCAACAGATGTGTAGTTGCTTGCAACTGAAGTGCATCAGAACTAATCTACACTTTTGACTAAAATTAGATGAGAATTTCAAAATGAGCAAATTTGCTCTTTAATTGAAAATTTCCTACACAATTGGAAGTTTCTTGTTAAACGAAGTATTGAAATTGCAAATGGAAAATTTGCATTTTAAGATAGTTTAGCACAAAGGAAATACATGGCAATAGTATTTTTAGACTTACTAGCAAGGCACATGCATCTGCCATCATGAGCATGTAAAACACGTTGTTCCAACCAGATGGGGAAATAAGACCAGCTAAGAGAGGCCCCAAAGCTGCACCTAAAATATAATATTGATAACTGTCAGAACGATGCAATATAATATTTACTATGCTGAAAGATAGTTATTCTGAGTTAGAATATCAATTTCTCCACCTAATTAACTCAGTATCTATCTCGTGTATTAAAAGGCTACAGAAAGCTCAAAACGTTACTCGTAAAGCTGCAAGCCAATGGGAACCCTACCACAGGGGAAGCTGGAAGACTGGAAGTTTGAGAAATGCCTATATTTGGCTCAACAAAATGACCATTCAGTATTAAGCTGAATCCTACTCAGTTTTCCCTTTCACCTACCAGTGCAGAGGGGAAAGGATAAGATATCCCTGATCTGAGAAGGAGCCCAATGGTATCTACTTTTGCTGTCTGTGCCCAGAGACTACCACTCTCTTACTTCTTTCCTCCCTCCCTCAGGGACAACTAGAGGGATTTAATGCTAAGTTTGCTCTAGTCCTCATTTCCAAAGCTGTACTGCATCCTGGAGAGAGCCCACATTCTCAAAGATCCTTTGTTTTAACCTACCACAACTAAGGCAGGCTACCTTACAGCTCTGGCTTACCTACAGATCCTGTTCCATCGATGATTGCTGTAACCGTGGACAAGGCTCTTGCATTCCCTTTCAGGCTTTTATGGGTACCCTAAAGAGACAAAGACTGCTTAGATCCATCCTGAGCTGAACTCTGAAGTCCTTTCAACATTATCTAACTCACACCCATCCACATTAGATGTACATTGTGAAGATGCCTTAAACATCTTAGATCAGACCCTTTTATCTCTACTTAAACAAGCCTCCTACCCCAACTACCTATTGTCTACAGTGTTCTCCATTATTAAATCATGTTACTTAAACCACAGGAGCCAAGCAGCTTTCTGTTCTGCACACTGTGGATTCAAAAAAGGACAGCACTTCAGCTTTGCATTATGCTTCAAGGCTGTTTCCAGGGCCATCTCTTCCCCACTAAGCCCCACGGAATAAAAGAAAAAGAAAACAAAACACTCCTCAATTCCAAACAAACAAAAGAAAAACGCCACTGCTGTGGCAGGAATACCAGAATTATGGATATATACTGAAATGCTAATTCAGAGACTTCTGAGTCAAAAGAAGGCTTTTAGTTCCAATTTTAGAAGCCAGATCTTCAGAGCAAAATAACTGATAAAGGGAGTAACTTAGTAGAAAGACAGAGAAACTGAATAGATTGGAGAACTGCTAATAAGAAACAGTCCTTTATCTCCAGTACACTGAGGAGAATCGAGTCACATAATTAGTGACTTACATTTGCTCGTGTCAGATGTTTGATTCTTGATATCTGAGGAATTCTGGTTGGCAGTTTCAAACCTCTTCCCAAGGGTCATGCAGGGATCTTGCCATGTCAGGCTGCACTTTCTAGCTAGTGGCCCCTTCAACAATGTTAAGAATAAAATGGGCAATGCATGGCAGCTTGCCCCATGCCAAGGATAGGGCTCCAGAGGAAGCTCAGCGATATCTGTCCTGCTCCTTCTCCTACATTTAGAGCATTTGTTGTTACAGGATTTTTCCCTCTTGTTTGGTGCCTTAAGGAGCCAAAACCTTTTGAGACCAAACTTCCAAGGTGTACCTAATGAAAGGTACCAGGGTCAATGTTTTCACATGGCACTTGCAACTTACTAACTGGATCCAGCTGGAAATGCTGGTATCTAGAGTAACTGTACACTAAAGGGAAGAAGGCAGCATGGACAAAAGTAAAGGTATGTGCCAGATACAGCTTTTCGCACTGATGGGAATTAAGCCTCCAGCTCAACTCTCACATCGATACAGCTCCTCCCCTCTTTCAATGATGTAAATTATAAAAGGTAAGAAGGTATTTGTACAGAGACCTGGCTTCGCATGTAGCCTTCACATTAACTCTGGGCTGCCATCTACAAGATTTGGTCTGCCTTATTAGTAAGCAAGAATAACTTAGAAGCCTCTCACAAGCACGACAATTCATTCACACTAACACACAAACTCCAAAACAATTTCAGTGGCTCAGTTCAGCATTGTCTATCCTGCCCCTTTGCTTTGGGACAATGCAGCCCGTTCACTGATGACCCTGCAGAAGTCAAAGGGCTCTCTATGGAGGCCAGGGCTGCTATACTGGAAGTAGAGGGGAAGCCAAACTCACCAAATCAGCAGAAACAGCAGTGGTGATCAGAGCATAAGGGCCATTCACCAGGGCACCACTGATGAGCAGCATCACTGTCGCAAGTTGACAAAAATGGAAAACGTAAGTTGCCTGAAAGACTGTTAACCACAACACAGGAGACATCATAGCCTACAGTTCTCAAATGCTTTAATCCTTCCTTGATTCCCTTGAGCCCGTAACAGAATTGGGAAAGGAGGAAAAGCAGCATACATTCCTACTTCTCTTCAATGCCCACTTCATAATGTGAATTCTCAAATACAATGAGATAGGGATGAGTCAAAAGGCACTTCCCAGGAACTATATTGATCCCAGTAGGTCAGAGAAAGGGGAAAATCTGACCAAACTGACCCTAAGAGCAGGGGATCCTCACAGGATCCACCTGTAAATCCGTTCTCTGCTTGTACACCAAGCACCACAGGGCCCTAAAACTTCACAAGGCCTTTTAGTAGGTGACACACTACTGTCAGCACTTGTGTTACCTCTGTTTTGAGGTAACACATAAAAAGCCACAAGTGAATTCAGTCTATACAAGTAAAGTTAACACTGGTGTCAAAAGTACTTCAAGTAGTCTTTAAACACCTCTGACATTTAGCATAGGGAACATAATAAACACAAGCAGCTCCAGAAAGAAGGCTAATGATGCTAACTAAATCACTACTCCCGTGCCACCCTTTACTCATTTTCTAGCCTGCCCTTACTTATCCTGTTAAAAAGCCTGTAAGACAAAGTCTAGGGAATTTGATTCCAAAGTTCCTCCTCAAAGGGAAAAGACAAAATTAAAATAAATAAATAAGTAAAAAAAGACCAAAGGATCATAAATGAAAATCTCATGGAAAACCAGGCAGAAAATAATTTTAATATACTCACCTATGGTAGCCTCAAGGCCCATTATACTGACTGCAGAGAACATGTACAACTGTAAAGATAAAAAAACGAGCATGCTGAATACCAACATATGGAGTAATCCTAAATTCCCTATTTTCCCCATGTTTTCCCATTTCCCCATGTTAACTACAAAATATCTTAGTTGCTATTACGTGAAAGCCATTTCAAGGTTTTACTAAATCCACAGCAGTACTGTTTGATTGGACACAGGAGGGAGAAAAGGGGTATGCACCTATTTCCCAGTACGTTCTTTCAGAAGAAAAGGGCTGTTTTATGAGATTACTCAATTTTAAACTCTCAAACTGCCAGCTACAACACAGCACAGAATACTTATCACAAAAGAATCTAAGGAAAATGCCAGTTTTCCAACAGACACAGCACGGAATTTTTTGCCTTTAAGCAGCTAAAATTCTGGCTAAGAACTGAACATCAAATTTTACACGAGTGAAATTTTCCAGTAAATAAGCAATAACATTAGACTTTCTGCTTGTTTAGTAAAGGCAGCCCCAATGTCTATAATTGCTCAACTTTCATGCTAGCTTTTAACCTGGCCTGAACTCTCAATATCCAAATTAGAAGATGCTGTCTGCAGAACTTCCCAAGGAATGCTCTCAAAGTCTCAGCCGCAGCTGTAAGAGAGGAGCAAATTCTTACTGTGGGTGCTGCAAGCAGTAACATCATTCCACAGGTTGACGCCCTCTTCTCCAGCCTGTCTGAAATCAGGCCTGCCAAAATTCCACCTGAAAAAAACACAGGTGTGTGAGGAAAACACTCTGTGCATGTTTTACACAAAAGACATCAATTACACTTCATGAAACTCAACTGAGATTAAAACAATATGATATGACTTTTAATGCACAGCAGCACAGAGCATTAGACTGACAACATAATTCACACTTAGCAATATCCTTATTAACCCAGCTGGTTTTGACTTGGAAGATAACAGAAGCAGACAGTTTTCTTCCTCACTATTTATTCCAAACAAATATCCAAAATGACAGATCTGGGGGCAGAATAGAGATGGAAGTTCACAGAATTATATTTATAAATCATTGTTCTGCTGGTTTTGAATGCAAAAACCTTTTTGCTAGCTGCTCAGTGACCCCACTGCTGGCATTCTGGAATCCAGCTGTGCCCAGATACTCACTGGTCTCTTAACTCCTCACATGCAAGAGTAAACTTGTTTCTAAAGTGCTCTGTCCACGTTGCACTGCAACCAGGAGAAATGAGCTATTCCAGATCTTGTGGCAAATTAACTACTTTGTTTTCTCTCCAGGTGCTCACTCCAGGCTCTTAAATTTTTCCTGCTTCTTGTGTTTGCCAGCAACTGTACACAGAAGTACTAACCAGAGCATGTGGCAGGAGGGGGCTGAAGGCCAGAGGGAAGGAGCTGCCAAAATGATATAAAGAGAATCTGGCACAGGGAGAAGGAAAGGAAGCTCTCTAGATTCTCCAGATTCCAAAATATTGCAGGGCCTCCCTCCCCAGCTGCCCATTTTCAAAGTGGTCATATCCCACTTAAATTTGAATGTAAGCGCCAAAGATCCAAGCAGCACATTGTTAAGCTTGTATTCACAGAGATACAAGATGCTGCTGAAAGAAGTCACCCACATCTCTAAGGCTCTACTGACTCTGACTTCTAGCTGTCTAGGATGAAATAAGCAGTGAGAAATGGTAGAAGTCACATCCAGCACAAGACTGGAACAGTTACTGCAACATACCTCGACACCTGCATCTTGAACGACCAGGGCCTCATAGGTCCTGATCCAGTTTCTGAGTATCATGAACATCATTTTCCAATAGACTGAAACAGGGCTTATTTCCATAAGGAAAGTGGGAGAGGTGGAGAGGGGATGGGGGTGTGCGTGTGTGTCATAATTCAGCTGGGCATCAAGATGATAATGCTTGCTTCATTGTGAGCTATGCTGTCTGCACTGGCATAAATTTAGTTATTCAGTGGTTACCTCACAAATTGCAAAGAAATAGTCTCATTCTTATTGTTACTACTACAATCTTCCAATTTTATCACATACAGTTTTATAAGGCACCAAAAAAAAAAACAACACACCTGTGGCCATTCATTTCTGTGCCCACAAAAAATACACAACTATACCAGCTGGGATAATTCTGCTATATTAGAGTGACAAAAAACATAATGATATTTGGATATGTGGAGTGACAAAGACTCATGGGCCAGAGCTGATGGAGCTAAAAGATTCCATAATATTTGGCTCTTGGCTCTGTCACTTGTTCAGTCTGAAGATATTTTGCTAGGTTTTCAATGTCCAACTCAACTCATAGCTTAGTACCTTTACTGCCACTCTTCTTAAGTAGACATATGGCACAAGGACTAATAATAGTACCATAGCTTTTCCTAAACTGGTGTGATTAAGGATGAAATATAAAACTTACCAAAGATTCCACCCACATCAAACAGTGTAGAAAGGTCCCCAGCTCTTTTGGCATCAAGATGCTCTAGTGAGAGAAGTAAAACATTTGTCTCATGTCCAGACTATAAAACATAAAAATCTCACCACAGTCTTGTTAGGGTAAATGCATTTTACAGCAGTACTGCCTATAAACAAGAATAAGCTACCATAAGGTGTCAATGTATAAGAAAAATAAGATGTACCATAAGAGGGTATTCAGGGATACATGCCTTTGAATGCAACCACAGTAACAGCAAGAGACATTTTACCACTTTAACAAACATACAATCATAGAATGATTTGGGTTGGAAAGGACTTTCAAAGGTCATCTAGTCCAACATGCCTGCAATGAAATGGGACACCTTCAACTGGATTAGGTTGCTCAGAGCCCTGTCCAAACGGACATTGAACGTTTCCAGGTATGGGGCATCTACCACCTCTCTGGGCAATCTGTGCCAGTGTTTCACCACTCTCATTGTCAACAATTTCTTCCTTATGTCTAATCTAAACCTACTCTCTTATAGTTTAAAACCATTACCGCCTGTCCCATTACAACCCTACTAAAAAGTTTGCCCCTATCTTATTAGAAATAAGCCCCCTTTACGTAGTGAAAGGCCACGATAAGATCTCCCCGAAGACTTCTATCCAGTCTGAACAACCTCAACCCTCAGCCCTTCTTCACAGAAGTCATAGAGTGGCCCTCCTCCACCAGAGCACAGCAGAGGGGGAAAATCACTTCCCTCATCCTGCTGGTCACGCTTCTTTTGATGCAGCCTAGCATACAGTTGGCTTTCTGGGCTGCAAGTGCATACTGCTAGCGTACAACCAGCTTTTCATCCACCAGCGCCCCAAGCCCTCCTCCTCCTCAAGACTGCTCATCTCTCATCTTATTTATTTCAAGCTCAGATTTCCAGATACTTTGTATTCATAATTCTTTATCCCTTTACTGTGATACTTACCTACATTGGTGATATAGAGAGGAAGCCAGAAGAGGAAGGTATAGCTCACCAACTTTGCAAACAGAAGACAAAGGGAGAACTCTATGACTCCCTGAGAGAATAAAGAAAGTAGGAAGTTAGCATTGTGACAGAGGCTGCTATTTGCTTTCCAAGACCATTATAAAAATGGTTTCTAAGAAGCACTTAGGCTTTTTATTTTCTCTCAAGAATTTCAAAGAAGCATTCTTCCCCTGAGAGCTCAAAGCTTACAATCAGAGCAGACTGTGGTATTTTACTTTACTTCTCTTAATTGTACCGAATTGACTGAAGAGGGAACACTAAAATGAAGAAGAAGGATTTGATGCTGTTTGGGACACCTGCATCACCTATTTTCCTCATGTACAGACTTTTTATATAGCATTATAGCAGGTTTGGAGTGTATTCAAGAGAAGCTGTATTCTTTAGATCCTTCTTTCAGATGAGTCTAAGATTTCTCCCTTATTTTCTCTTTACAAAAAGACAGTCAACCAATACATCACAGTTCAAATCAGTATATGGCAAGAACACACTACAAACAGTGCATATGCCTATTTAAAATACTACTTTGTTCCATTCTTTTCTGCTGGCAACATGGAAAGCACACTAACTGCACAGAGCTGCAGCTAAACTGCCAAATTAACCTATCTTCATTCCCCTCACCATCTGATATATTTTGCTTGAAACTGTATTAAATCCCTGGTTTGGATACCACAATTATCTGCATGGACAGCACACATACATGGCTGGCTATCCTTTACACACAGCTGTAACCCTTTCAAACAAAAGGCAGAAAAAAGTATCACAATTAGAGAGATTCCAGGTGGCAGCAGCAGCAATTTTTCTCCCCATTACTTGAAGACCAATCTGATCTTGATGAGAAGATACAGGAATACAGTGGTTGAGTGCTGGGGATTTCTTCCCCTACCTTTATACCTGGTCTGAATCAATGTGCACATAATTCTATTTGTGCATCCCATTGAAGCTGCTAGGCTTCAAGCCCAGAGGACAATAAAGGATGATAGTCCCTGACTTAAAGGAAACTTCAGGTAAACAGTAGTCCAAATGTTTGGGCTGTCTGAAACTTCTCAATATACACCATACAAAAGATTTTAAAATTACAGCCACTCCACACAGGACATTCTTTCCAGTCTTTCCCCCAGCTTTGTTGCCCTCCTCTGGACACATTCAAGGACCTTCACATCCTTAAATTGTGAAGCCCAGCCTGCATATGGTGTTCTACATGAGGCTTCACCAATGCTGAATACAGCAGGATAATCACCTCTTGACCAGCGCATTCTGCTGCGCTTGATGCACCCAAGCATTGTTAAAATACGATAGAAGGGCTCTGCCATAACATATGCACCAGAGATGCCAATCTAAGTTTGTGATGCAAAGTTAACCCCATCTGGCACTTCATTTAGAACTTCATGGAAATACAAATTCTGAGGAATAAACTTCTTAGAGGAACAGTCAAGATGTACAAGTACATGTACTCACAGGTATTCGCAAGGCCCCAAGGAAGCTGATAGCTGCTGTTCTGTGTCTGCCTTCCCCAGTGACCACAGTGCTGGAGTTCAGTGATGTACTACTGTTTTCACTGTTAGTAAGTAAATGTTGCATCTCTGGATCCTGCAATTTCCCCCAGAAACACCATATGAAACAGAAAGGAATAACGCACCAGAACATGTATCAAGGAATCAAATAATTCCTTTTTTTTAATCACAGAAAGTTACAGCTTTTAAAAATCTTTTTATTTGGATATATAGAGTTTATAGAGAGTAGAGAGTATATACAGACTGTTGGGTGAAAGAAGCCTGGTTGTTTATGTCTGAGTGCATACACTCCACTGTGGAATCAAAATTCTGTTCTATTCTGGAACAATTTCAAATTGCAAAACCCACATATTAGAGTACAATTAGAGTACAATGGAACAAAACAATTTCCAGCTTTCCCTTATGCCACTACATTAATATGGTTTAATTAAGACTGACAATCTACTGAGTACTATAACACATTTCTGTACAAAAGCATACATTATCTTCTTTCCGTTACAAACATTAAGCCCATTTTTCAGACTCTGAAACATCATCTTATTCAATGATTTAAATATAGGCCATCTTTCCAATGGAGTTATGGATACTGAGTGCTTTATGCACTTATTTTTCACGTCTGTTCAGTTGAACATTGCAATCCACAGATTATAAAAGCCTGGAGTTTACCGTTATTACCTAAACTGTGAATTCTGAGTTCTTTTCGAGTACTAGAAAGGATGTTACTCTAATAATTCCACTGGCTGCTAAGAATACTTGTGGAGCAAGTCATCACTCAACAAGCCATCCCAGTCTAGCCACGAGGATATCTTGTTATTTTTATCCATCCATCACACACTGAAGTGAACTCTTGGCATAGAATTGGAAATTTCCATCTTACAGCTGTAGACACAAGAAGAAATTTCAGGTATAAATAGTCCTCAGTACTTCTTATCCAACTCAGAAAAAGGATGAGATATATCTACACTCACTTCCAACTGCTTGCTGAGCAGCTTATCCATAGTTAGTAAAAGTACCCAGCTAAGTGTTTTCTACATACTGTCATCTTTCTTCTAATTCTTGTGCATTTGAATAAAAAGCCTTAGTAAAGAATTAAGCCTCAAGTATGTATTTGGTTGTAGGTTACTAAGGATAAAATACCAGGCCATTCCACTTCCATTTTCCTTTCCATTTCCAGCAGATTAAAACTCTGTAATTAATATTTGGTAAGTTGATAGAGGAAGAAAGAAAATAATAATAATCAAGTGCTGGACAAATTCAGTTTTACTATTTTACACTCAGTGATTTTAAATAAATTCTGGTTTTAAATAACTATTTCTGAGAAGACAAGGGAACTAGGAGTTTTCTAGAAGACTAGGGAAGTATCTGGACACCTGAACCCAGACACTTGGTATAATTTTAGAAGCCACCATGCAGCATCCAAAATTTTTGTGTAGGATTGGTAGATAGGATGCAGAATTTACAGGAGACCCTGTATCCTGATGAAGCATTATCTAGAAGAGAGGAAAAGCATCTAGGGGCCTCTAACATGGCACTGTAAACTTACATTATGGCACATGAGTCACTCCATCATCATCCAAAGTATTTAGCTTCTGTATTACTGGAGCAACTTCAAAACCTCCGCTATTTTAACAGCAGCAATTCAATTCATAAGGTATTAAGACTGACGGAAAGGGGTAAAGAGAGTAAGGGGGGAAAGGGGAGCAAAAAAACCAAAGCCTTAAGCAGGAAGCTCCCCACTGGATTCAATGAAAGACACTTTCAGATAGTGTCTTAAGTGAGTATCTCTTGCACAATTTGCGCAGCAAACTTAACCAGGACTGTCTGACGTAATCTTCTCATTTCTCAGAGAGGCAGCTCTAAGCCTACTTAAGAAGAGTGGATTAAATATTGAAGCAGAAGTGACCGAAGTCCAAATAATTTATTTAGCAACTCATGCTGTAAAGTTTTATTGACAATATGGGATTTTTATACTGCACGTAGCTAAATGATAAATAAAACCTGCAGTTTGTGCTTGGCCGAGACAACATTATTCAGCCTTGCCAGCTTGTCATAGTGTGATTAGGCATATGGCACACTCTTGATCTCTGGGGAAGGATTCATTATCCCTCAATTTTGTATAATTTTCAAGAGGCGAACCTGACATAAGCAGTACTGAACACACAGAGGTATGCAGGTCACGCAGCCAAAAACACGTTCTGCTTTCAGTCACTGCATATCCTGAATATTTGCTTTCTTTTTACAGTAATTGAAGAGGTCAATGAAAAAAAAAGCAGTAAAAGCTGCCACTCCAGTGTGCTTGGAGACCAGCTCATAAATGCTAAACATCTGCTGTTTGTACAGGCACAAAAGCTGACTGCAATAATCAGCTTAGCATAACCATAAAACAACCACTGTAAAAAGGGAAGATGTTCAACTCAACACTTTGAGGGGAGAAAGATTATCTTCTGTCACTGGCAGCAAATCAGGGATCCCAAACAGGGACAAAGATTTTTGATGTTTTTTATTAATTTATCTTTCAGCCTTGTTAAGACTCTGTATTACAAACATATAACTCAGCTGGCAGGATGAAGCAGGCGGGATATTGATACGATTGCCAGCAAGTGCTCTCACGCTTTGCTGTCCATTGTTGTCTCTGTCTTGCTTAAAAGGCAGAACCAGTCAGCGTGTGTGGGATATGTTTTCCTTGCCCCCTTGTTATACAGACTCTTTGCACAGTCCTCTTATAGTAGAGGTACTAGTAGAGTTAGAAGAGAAATCTTCATCTACTGATTTGCTGACCGTATTTTATTTCTGTCTTCATGACTTGTAAGACTATACGTAGGTGTCTTTAGACATCTTCTCCCCTTTTCTTCCAGTTGGTTGTGAAATAATACTTCCAAATGGTTTCTAGGATGGAGACTGTTCTTGAGCAACTCAAAATGAACATGAATAAAGTCAGTACAGAGAGGGCTTAAGCTGGACTGATGAAAATTATGAGTGAAATGCTTCCTTACCTAAAATTTCAAAACCTTTTCATCAACACTGATTAATACACCCTGTGAACACTCATTATTAATTCTATAAGCAAAGGATAAAAAGAACAGGAAGTTTCTATTTTCCTGTAGAAGTCTGAAAGCAGCTGAAAAAATTATCCTCTCAGGATATGGTGTGCCAAGTGTACTGAATACAAAAATCAAAATTTCACATGGAAATTTTCAGTCAATGTCCATCTCAAGATAAAATGTCTTTTTGCTCATAAATGTGCAAATCCAGAATTCTGTTTCTAGTGAGAATTAATGGCACTTTCAGTTACAAGTTTTAAGCAAGATTTCTGTGAATAAGTGCTTATATTTAAGACTCTCTGTCTCCATATATAATCTTGTAAGTACATAAATCTATTACATTAAAAAGGGACAAATGTGAGACTGCAAGGACAAGACAAACGTGATATAAGTAGTTTAAAGATTTCAAATAGGCTATCTTTAAAATTTGCAGTACACTTCTTTTGTGGAATATGAGGATCACAAGAAAAGACCAACTGAGCATGCTACCTTATTCAGCTTGGTTTGCAGTATTTATGTTAGACAATGCTTAGCTCTCTTGTCTGAAGTTAGATTTGTGTATGAAGATGGAAGTAGATTTCAGTGTCATAAAAGAAAGAGCAATCTTTGCCAACAGTAAATCTACTGTAAATAGTTCATGTCAGCTTTAGCAGGTCTTCTACACTATTTTATAACAATATGTTTGTTATATTTTACCTGAGGTTTACTGGTTTCCTTGGTATTCAAGTTTGGCATTGGGACTCTGAATCGAGATGCACCATTCAGAAAGGCTTTAGAACTCTGGGGAAAAAAAAACCAAAACAAACTGCCATACTTTTGTTGCTTGTTTTTTAAAGGATTACATTAGTGTTAATCAGTTCTCTGCAACAAAAGTCTTAGTGCATTGCAACATAAACATAACCCTAAATGGAACATCTTTAATCTAATGACTGCACATTTGGGCTTTTAAAGTCCTTATGCAGACCTATAGCAATGTATATAAAATGCAATCACAAATTTACTTGAAGGCTAACTTCATACTGCTTTTATATAGAAGCAGCATACTTAATTCAGAACACAATCATGTCATTCTTAACAATCATGCCATTCTTGACTTCTTCAGCTGCTTTGTCCTCTATTGAACTTTCATTGACATGGCAAACAGTTTTTTCTCTCATAACAGATGATCCTAGTAACAACTAGAGAAGTTGACTTATTTTAGGAAAACCTTGATTCTTCATTTCCCTGCCCCTTTGAGATTAAAGCTTACCCTTTAGCTTATGCTCACTCTATTCTTCTAACCCAGAAATAGACTGTGTTC
The DNA here is from genome assembly GCA_009867235.2 of Psittacus erithacus. Classification (NCBI taxonomy): domain Eukaryota; kingdom Metazoa; phylum Chordata; class Aves; order Psittaciformes; family Psittacidae; genus Psittacus; species Psittacus erithacus. The sequence goes on along the minus strand of WYDI02026626.1, from coordinate 32,287 downwards.
TTGTGGGCAGGAGGGTTAATGAAGAGTCTAAGCACCTCCAGCATGCTCAGTAGAGAAACTGAAGCCCCAGATGAATCTGCTTCTTGTACTTACTTATTTACAAGTGCACTACTGTATCAATTAACACCAAAAAGGAATTCATTGGAAAACATCATCCTGAGGTCCTTGGTCTAAAAAGATTTTCCAGGGATATTAAGGTTTGTCTGATGAATTAAATATACAACTTCAAAGTAGGTTCGCAGTCAGGCACATACAACCTATTGCTAAGATCTCAAGAGGTATTGTGAATTCCTCAGGGAAGAGATATTTGTGTGTCTAATCACACTCTAGACGCCACATTAAAACAGACAAACAAACAAACCCAACAAAACAAAAAAACCCCAAACCCTGATCCAAATAATCCCCCAGAAACACCACCACAAATAAGAAAAGAATGCCCATCCTCACGGAACGTCTTACTTCAAAATTAATCCCTAGATAATTCTTCCTCAATAAAAATACAAGGATATGTATTGCAGAATTCTTTGGACAAACTGCCATTCATCAATGAAGTTCTTCTAAGAAGGCAAAAAACTTCTGAGGATAAATGAAAGTGAGAGCTGATGCATGAGCAGTCCTGGGCATGCATTCCCCAAAGTAAACGAACAACACTCAAAGCCCCAGGATCTGATAAAACAGATTTTTAAATTTTATCTCACATGAAATTAGGCTCTTGTCAAAAAAGTGATTCATAGTAATCTGTGGGGAAGAAAATCCAGTCTCTAGAGACAAGTCATCTACATCTTTATTCAGCAGCTCAGCGGAATAAAAGAAACGAAAGACTTTTTCATTTGACTTCAAAAATAAGATTTACTGCAGTAAGGAGGAAATGTCTGGGGAAAAGCACTAAGCTGAGAGGCTGCACATTTAATACTTAGACTTCTTTCTTCTTTTCAAAAGATAAGGATTGCAGCCTGGTGTCTTTTAAATGCACTTTGTTACAGGAGTTTAAGAGAGCTAAGTTTCCTGGGAATGCAAAGTCATGCTAAAGAAGTTCCTAGAACATAAGGACAGGTCTGCATGAACATGCTGCAACTAACATATTTACCTAGGGGAAAATAAAAATAGAGGTACAGGGAGAAAAGATGACAAGCAGTAAAACCAGATCTAAATCACTACCTTTCACAAATGCCATTAAATCAACTCTTTAACTTTCATTATGAAAGTGCAGCAATCAGCAATGCTTAATAAAGCACACTGATTCTTGCTTGCACTTGTCATAGGCATAGCCTTCCAGAAAGTCACAGATGAAGGTCATAGATTAAGCCTCCAATGCTAGCATTTAAAAGCACTTTATTGTACTCAAATATTTGTTTTGAACAAACTTCAGATTCATGAATCAGAGCCAAGGTGCATACAAGCAAACGAAGCACAACCCAAGAAATCAGTGAATAAAGAATAAGACCGGCTCTGCACCTGCCTCTCTGTCTGTGCTGTACAACTCAATGAAATCAGATTATTCATCACTACAAACTCTGTAGAAATATTTGGCTCACAATCATGCTGCAAATAGACTAAATTCATCCAAGATACTGATATCATACAGAAATGAATCTGATCTAGAAATCTTAATATAAATCTACCCTAAGTCTTTCCCTCCTATTAAGCATTCATTTTAGTTGTGCTTAAATTTAACTGGCCTCATTCTTTCACAATGAGGTTAGACTTTTGGCACGAGCTGGCGGAGCTGTCTGCACCTAACCATCTGTCCAAAATGACCTACTAGGCCTTATGAGCATAGCAAGTGTATATGTTTCTTTAAAGGTCTTTAAAAACATTCTAACATTTCTTACTATTTGCAAAGGCACACAGGTTGCTCAGGTTGTCACTGAAATGACTGAGCAAATAGGGACAGCTAGAATTTTATGCCTGCTAGCAAATTCTACCTCTAGTACTACATGGCTAAATTTTTTGTTCCCAGTAATAACACAGTCTGTTTTACTACATGAACCTTCCCTCACTTAGCAATCAGTTTTCTTTACAGTCAGACCTTGTCATCACCACATCTGTATTTGTAGATCACCCTGAACTTCTTTCTTACCTTATTAATTTCCTTAACTTCTAAAACCACTTTCCCTGCAATGAACAGAAGCTGTGAGCCCTATTCACTAAGGATTTAGAATCCATTCTACTTTGCAGACCACAAGGTCTGAAGAGAGGTATTTGAGCAATTCAAACAGCATACAGCTTCCCAAAACCATGGCGAATCTTAAACTGAGAAGGGTTCAGGCAGGTGGGGAAGCACTTTTATAAACCTCTTGTGAGATTTACAGCGTGAATATATGGAATAGGAAGAAGTGATGCCTTTTGCTCTGGAGAGCAAGGTTTCCAGGGAAACAGAAGGTCAAATGCATCCCTACGGACTGACACTGTACCTGAAGCAGCGATCTGTGCTGGTGCCCTAGAGAAGGTTAGGTAAAAAGAGTGGTGAATGGAAGTGGGGGGGAAGCTTCTAAAATACTGCATTTTTGTTAAAAATAACACAGCAACTAGATATTTAATGTCAAATATTTTCCATAACAGCTCCTTGAATCATATGAGCACCATATGGTGCAAAACTCTTTAGTAATGCTTTCCAGTAAAAATGTATTTGAAACAAATAAACATTTACTTCCATAAAGCTTAACAGCTAAATCTGTAAACATTATGATCTAGCTATTATAAACAGCAACTGAAATGTTCATAGGAACATTTCTGAGTGACATAAAAGCCAAGGGAAAGAATGCCTCCTCTGTTATGATACTTGACAGACATTACCTTTATGAAATGAAGGAGAATGAAATGAAAAATACAGAGCGCATTGTAAGCACACCTTATCTCACAGTAGCAAAATAAGAATAGGAGTCCCACAGAGCAATAGTAGTATTCAGAAGCTTTATCAGAATTATTTTATATGAGGAAAAAAAAACAAAACATTAACTGCTAAAGAAGAGAGAACACAGACTAGAAAAATTGCCTTCAGTTACTATTCAAGAAGAGGGCAGTTAAAATGTAAAAAGCCATCTATCTGAAACTATTTGGGGGTGGTAAAAACACAGCAATCAACCTTGTACAATCTACCTGACTTGCAACTAAAAGGTTTAATTCACATAAACCTACACGTGCAGACAATCTCCACACATAATCCCATACCACTGGAAACATGTGGGATTCCCTTAGGATCTTTCCTCCAGTACTTTCCTCAATAGCCCTGCTTTGCCCTCACATACAGGAAACCTAGAGACCTCTTTTGCTAAGCTTCCCTGATTATATGTGGCAGACCTGATTGCCCACAGGTCCATGGGAGCCAAAGGAGAAAGCCTGGAGTAACATACTGATTCTAGGTTTTGGTTACAATAGAGACAAACATATACCAGAATATTACGGAATATGAAACAGAGATGAACCTGCAAACTCCTAAATGAAACTAGGCTACAAATGACTCTTACAGGAAGTTATACTCAGCTGGTATTCTCCCTAATGCTCTCTTTTTTTGTTCCCTTTCCTTGCTTTTTGTTTTTCTCTCATTCTGTCTCTATTGATCCCCTCTTCTTGGGGCACAGGTACACAAGACAAGAAAGGAATCATCTCACACAGTAGCTAAAACTTTCTAAGGCACATCTCTTACCCTTGACATGGCTTCCTACATTACCTGGAGTACCTAAGATGTCTCATGAACTGAACTTTCATTTCAAACGCACTGGGCAAACACCTTGGTACCAGAGCTTAATCACTTCCAACCTACTTTTAAAATAGTGTTTGAACTGTTTGAACAACCTTACACTAATGCTTAAAGAGAAAGCTTTCCTTTTTGAAAAAAAATAAAAACGTTACGAGCTTTGCCCTGGCACAAGGAAGTACACATGCAGTGTTTCACAACCCAGACAAAGCTTAGACATTTTCACATACACAAACACACACTTCAATCCTGCTTCAAAAATGCCTTAAGAAGCCAATCTCTGATGCTGGATTTTCAAACTCTTGTGTCAAAAGCTCCATTTTCCCTTGTGATCCATGCAGTATGCATTCCACAGCTTGTGTGTGTGACAGTATATTTAGAGTTTAGTGAAGTTCACTATCTTGCCAAAATTTAAGCCCTTGAAGTATAAGCTCTCATACACCAGCAAGATCCATTGCCTTGATGCCAGTAAAACATTATCAATGCATTCTAAAACTCACTGTATATTAAAAAAGAAAATAATAATAAAAAAAATTATGCATAAACAGTCTCTCCATCCTTGAGGATTTAGAATTTGACAGGCAAGCTCTAAGCAATTTGATCCTATGTCAAATTTAGACCTACTATGAGCAGAAGGTAGGACCATACAATGTCCAATTATTTCCCTCCCTTTCACTGCTCTTCATTTATGTCAGTTTTGGTTAACTAAAGACCATATTATTTCATGACAAAACTCACTGTCACAGACTGACTGCTCCAGTCCCTTCATAACCACCCCTTGTTTTCTCTTCTCCCTAGCCATGTGCTCCTACTGTACTTCCCTGTAAATCCCACCTTCCATTCCCCAGCCCATCAACACAGGGTTCATTGATACTATGTCAGCAAAAGAGCTGTTTGCTCTTTCTTCAATGCCTAATGCAGGGTTCTCAAACAGCGAGAGACCCTTCACAGAATATGGTCAGCAGCTATCTCATTACACTATACCTAAGCAAGGAAAGCAACAGCAGGAGATAGGTCAAAATGCTCTGAAGATACCCAGGAAGACTAGGGGAGAGTAAGAAAACTCAAGAATGATGAGTAGTTTTTAACTTTAACTGAAGTAAGATCATCTGTTCCAAAACTTTAGTTAAAAAAAACTCATCCACCTCCTGATTCATATTGCTTTGGTAGAAAGTAAGCTACTGGTTTACCAGTGAAGCATAGAAGATCGATATTCCCTGAAGTATAGGGTCAGTTATAACAGCCAAGCACAAAAGGGCCACACAAATTATCAAATTGCCAGAACTATCATAATGAGTATGTGTATTAGGAGGCAAAAATCAAAATAGAAAAGCATTCACTTACACTGGATAGTGTGCAGGAACAACTTACATCTTTAGGATCTGAAATGCAATACCACACATAGTTAATAATGAAAACAAGCATAATGAATACTACTTAAAAAACTGACCAGCAGTGTGATTTATTGATAATAAACAAACATATCAGATAACACAGAAATAGTCCTGCTAGAAATGTGTAACTGCAACTTTAGAGAAAATGAAAAGGGTGCTGTGGTACTCTTCCCATGCTATGGCCACATTAAGTACTATTCTGGCAGTCCAGCTCATTACAGCATTCTACTTATATCTGCGTAATTTTTTACTTCCCGAATTAGGCCAGTTACAGCAAATTAAGCAATCATAAGTGTCTATGCAGGGCCTAGATGGGGCACTTCCTTTTATTTTCTACTTTAAAGTGAGAAAACTTCCTCTATCAGCTGACTTCTGTATTTCATAGCACACAATATGCATGTCACAGGTTGAATGGTAGCACAAAATATACTGCAGCCAGGTGGAATATTCTGCTAACATACACTTGAACAATTTATACAGACAGGGAATTAATGACTGAATTCTGAAGTCCTATTCTCTCAGGTATACCAGAGTCTGAACAGACATACTCTTCAGACATAGGTAGGTTCTTCTCCATCTAGTATTCTAGATAGAAGTTCCTTAAGTACCATCATAGCTTGAGGAATATATTGAATATATTTCGCACTGGGTCATTAAGCTTAAACAGATGGTGTTCTTCACCCACGATGAGCCCTCCATGGTTCCATCCCATTAAAGCACTTACGTTCAATAAGAAACAGGAAACAAACAATTCCCATCACAGCAATGATAACACCAGGCACCACGAAGGAGAGACCCCAACACATAGACACCCAATGAGCAGCAATTAAGGATCCCAAGATATTTCCCACTGAAGTGTGTGAATTCCAGATTCCCATGATCAAACCTCTCCTGAATTAAAACACAAAAAAAAAAACCACAAAAAAAAAATATTATTATTCCAATAATAAGCATTACTATTTTGAGAAAAGTGTATCAAAAATAATTGTTCATCTGAGATGTCAGTGAAATATTTGCAATCTTACTGCTCTTTAACTGACCACTTCTTTATGCTACAGTCTTTCATCTGGCAATTTCAAAGACACCTAAATATTAATCGAAGTGTTATAAATACTTCTGTGTGCATGACACAATTCAGCCTGCATTTAACTGCATTTAAAGGCACCACTAGGGCTTGTCTATTTCTGGACAGAGTTTCTTTGATAAAAACAAGCATGCAGATGTTGTGCAGCACGTGCATGATAAGACTGTTGCTTCTGGGAATGAAAGTCCTCCTGCAAACACATTGCACCAATAACTTCATTTTTTGTGGATACGTTAGATTTATCATGCAGAAGAAAACAATCTGTACAGGATAAGCAGAACAAATTCAGTATTTTCTGATCACATTTTGGACTTGCTAGGCACCAGAAGATAACACCTGCATAAACCTGGATAACAGACACATCAAATTGCTGTCTGCCTGGAAATCACAGATTAAAGCTGCTGTAAAATAGCTTCAGCTGAGCTAAAATAAGCCAGCAAAATACTGCTGAAGTCATGACAATTAATAGGTTTTTCCCGTGACTTATAAGGAAAGAAAACTGCCTTGCCCTCAGCAGGAGTCTACCTGGAACAACTTAATTTTAACTAAACCAAGCGTTTTCCTTTGGCTGAGCCAAGACATAAGAGGCCTGCCCATGTTACACAAAACACATCGCAAAATAAAAACAAGAATCAGATCACTGACATTCAAACCAGAGTCCTATCCATCAGTTCACTATGCAGCCTCCTAAAAGCAAAGGCTGTTGCTTGTGCACAAAGCAAAATCTGAATAAATGTAATTGTTTTGCACAGGCTTGCTAAAGTGGTTTAGCATTGCATGACAGTTATCATTCTCTGCATTCTGTAACATTCACCAAAAAGGCTGCAGGGACTATGGAAAACTAGTCTGAACCTACACCTTCTTAACTATGCTTTGATTTTATGTAGAAAGCATATACTTAATTTCCTTATGTCCTTCTCTTCAACCAATTGTCAATAATGTTCATTCAATGGCATGTACCTACAACAAATGGCACTACAGTGGCATTATTATATGCTACATGCATCAAATATTGAATTTAAAATGCAGCTCTTGCAAAATTTAAGGAAAACTCCTCTATGACATGACAAAATAAACATTATGAGTGATTTCTATGCAGGATTAAGGAGAAAAAAAAAGATGATTTAAAGAAAGTGACAGAAAGAAAGGTTAAATCAGTTGATGCAGGTATTTTTTAAATTGCAATTTTTGAGTTTCTGTAAGTTGGTTAGGAAAAAAAAAAAAGACAAAAAGATACTTTTAGAGTTACACACCAAAACTCCTTTGAAAAACAAATGAAAACGTGAGAAATTCCAAACTACAGTGGCATGATAACAGCCTTCATTGAAAATCGGTTTAGACTCTAAATATTTGCTAGAATTATTCTTAATTCAATTCTGAAATATTTCATCTGAAAAGCTAAACATCAGACTAAAGAGCTACCACAAAGATCTATTTTGACATGAGAAGAGTATTTCAAACCAATGCATCAAAGATCTACCTAACTGCTTGTTTCATCCCCAGAAAACACTGAAGCAAATGAAAGATATTTAAATTACTTATAATATTACAGCTCAGAATGTATCAATTTGTACTTCCAAAACCTTGGATTATGTATTATTTACCTTCCTTTTCCAAACCAGTTGCCAATACATGTAACGACACTCGGCCAGCCAGTAGTTTGCACCAACCCATTCGCTATCTGAAAGTATGTAAAAATAATAATAAATAAGTATAGCCTATAATAAATCAGGCTCCTAAGCAATTCCTGCCGAGTGCTGCATTAGGAAAAGGATGCCTACACAAATGCTTTGAATTTAGAAATTTAGTGGGGGGTTTTGAAAATATTCTTTTCCAAAAATAACCAAGTTAAAAAGTTTCAGAGAGACTCTTCCATCCACCTGCATCTCTCTGATTATGTGTGATTTAACACAAAATACTTTGATTCAATCACATACTTATCAAAAATCACATCACACTGAACTGAACAGAGAAATGAATTCCCACATCCAAACAGCAATGTAATATTTATCTCAGTTTGAACATAAAGCAAAGCATATCTTCAACCAAACAAAGCAAGGAAAAATAAACTTTGGGGAGACTGGATAACTTCAAACATAAAGCTTAACAGACACCTGTAAATGAACTGAGAAGAGAAACTTACTATATTCAGGCCAAAGTAAGAACTATTTCAGCCTTCATGTTGCACAGATCATAACCCCAACTCATTTCAACTAAACTCCTAAAAAGCTTTTTATCTAGAATTATACATTAAGACAGAGATTGCAGTGCAGTAATTCATAGAATCATAGAGTGGTTTGGGTTGAAAGGGACCTTAAAGAACATCTAGTTCCAATCCCCTGCCAAGGGTAGGGACACCTTCCACTAGACCAGGTTGCTCAAGGCCCCATCCAGCCTGGCCTTGAACACTGCCAGGGATGGGGCAGCCACAGCTTCTCTGGGCAACCTGTGCCAGTGCCTCACCACCCTCACAGTAAAGAATTTCTTCCTAACAGTGAACCTAAATCTACAAGTACAATGAGCATTTGAACATGCAATGAAGCATCCTCACTCTTCTCAACAAAAAAAAACCAATTAGGCTGGCAGTACAAGATCACCCAGGGTATTCCAGGATTTACTGACCACATCACATGGTGCAGCACTGGTAGAGATTGCTAGCTTAACCCTAAAGGAGACAGCTCCTGTCTTGGAAACCACATGAGCCAAGAGTGCTGGGGCAGTGACATGATTAAATGGATGACTTGGTGAAATGGTTATTAAAGCTTGCAGTACCAAAGTTAGTATTGCTGCACTAGCCTGTTGCGCAATGTCATGCAAACATGCCAGTGGTGAAAGTGCTACTGCAGTGACACAAAGAAAGGAGCAGTGCAAGGTGCAGGCCTGTCCAAAATAACTCAGAAATGCTAACCATATCTTGGTCCTGATCTACATTTCATTTTAGGTCAATGGTAAATATTCTTGTGACACTTGATTAGATCTACAAGGGTGCTGACAAACCCCACACAACAAATCTCGTTACAGAAGATGCCTGTTCTCAGCCACACCAATGTGGGAGACTGTTCATCATTAGCAGCATAAATGTCATTTTCCTGCAGAGAAAGCCAGGATGCATCACTCAGGTCTTGGCAGACTGACAAAAGTGAATACTTTTGTTATAAAGCTCGCCCATATTTAAGCTTGTAAAGATTTGATCATTAACTTGATACAGACTGAAACACTTTCATTTGTTTTCAAAGATTTCTTCTACTAAAAAAAAACATTTTTCCAAAATAAAACCTGGGGCTATCCACTCTATAATTTCTGCCTGTCATCAACAACAATGTATTCCAGCATTATATCCTCCCATCCAGCCACTAATCCCTGTTTGCAACTGAAAGAAGGAAAACCAATACAACACTAAGCAGCACCATGGAAACCTAGGAGTATTGAAATAATATTGTGCCTACCTGGGCCATTATGTAAAACCACAGATTATGTATATTACAGAAATAACCCAATCCAAACATTGCAGTAAAGAGTCCACTAGCAAGCATCCCGACAGTCAGATAGTACCGGATAGGTAGCCGTTCTCCTATTAGTCCACTTGGAATGTGGAAGGAAATAAAAAGAAAGGCAGTAATTAAAAATGAGATCATATCCCATGCCTTCACAAATCAAGAATATTTTATGTTGCTTAATTCTGGTTGAGGAGAAACTTTACTGGTAACTGCTGTTTCTCTTCACAGCAGCAAATGAGCAATTTTTAGCACTTGACAGGAAAAAAACCAACAACAAACATTTAATGTTTACTAGTACTGACATCTGCATAACCACCTTTCAGGGAGATGCTCAGCTGGAGCACATTGGAAGTAATTCATAGTCATTTTCCAAATGACCCCTAAGGTGAGGCACATCTTCAGACATTTAAAGTGAGACTTGTGTCCCTTGCTAACAATTCTAGTTTTGAAGGTTCTGGGTAGAGTCATGAAAAAGAAGCATATCCGAACAGCAGCCAATATTGCACATTTTAAGATGAGTTAAGCTTCTGTGCATTGACTATAAAGAAAACCGGGACAATTAGTTTTGTCCACGTGTGCAGGTTGGAGATTGATAAACTTTGAGGACATATATTCCTTCATATTCTATAGGAAGGAAAGACAGGCTAGATAGCAAGTTGTAAAGCATTCCTGCACTAGGCAGGCAGGATGGGTGCAGGTAAGAAGCTTTCTATATGCCAACAGGTATGATACTGCTGGGGACTCAGGATGACATGATTTTTTTCCCCTCAGCAACCAAATTCTCACTCTTTTCACCAGAAACTTCGCAGTAGGAAAGGACAATATCTCAGTAGTAGTACAGCCTCATAAATGAACAATAAGCAATAAAGCAGGTTTCCAAGAGAGTGATGCTTACCTTAAATACATACCAACTGCGTATGCACACAGAAATGAGTAATCCAGTGCTCCCAGTAACTGTTTGTAGTTGTTCTTATCTAAGAATAATTTTCAAACCAAATTATCAGTTTAAAGGTACCAGTAACTCCCCAAGCACTTTTACATGTTAGTGAACATGCGCTGACATTTAATTTTCATAAGGCACTTTTAGATGTAAGCATGCACTTTAAAACATATTTTATTTAATAAACAAAACCCTCAAACTTTTACCGCTGACCCTCTTGTCTGTAACATACTAGGAAAACACTGATAGGCCCACTCTTAATTCCATCTTATTAAAAACAGCATTTTGGAAGAGAAGAGCATAAGTTATTAGCAAGGTGCTGCCTTCTTATAGGTCCTTAGACAAACAAAAACCCAAACTGTGAAGGGCTTATTAAAAGTGGAAAGATGTGCTGCAACTGTGTGAGGTCCCAACAGGCAAAATGGCTAAAAAAATGCACCAAAGATGCTTTTAAGGAATCAGTTTAATATATTTTTGAAATTGTTAAAGGCTTTTGCATTTCGTTTTCCAGCTACTCAGATTGACATCTTGTTTAACGAGGAGCCAAATAGGGTTCTGCTCTGTACAGCAGATGACCATAATTACAACTAAATAGGACTTTCAGAAAGAAAAGAGGGAGCAGGAGGGACTCCACGCAGATATAAACACCAAGTATAGTCTCAAGAGACCCAAGCTCATACTAAGAAAGACAGTTCATGTATTTGCAAGGAGCTGTAATTCACACTGACTTTGAGAATAAAATCACAGTTATTAAACCATTCCTTCTTTCAGTGTTACTTCCAGCTTGCCAGCTACGTTGCCTGAAAAACAGAGCTGAAAGAACAAGTCTGGAGTGCCACCCCAAAGGAGCAGCTTTGCAATAATCTGTGTTTATGGGAAAAGGAAGACACTGGAGCTCAGAAGTCTCCATTAAGATAACTGATCAGTGTTTTAGACAAGCAGACACAGACTCCCTTTGATCCAGGGACAAGAAACAGCAAACAAGTTTAACTGCATCCAAAAGCATTTGGAAACCTGTGGGACCAAATAATTTCAGTAGACTGATTACCTCAAACCAGGCAGTTAATACACAAAATTTTGCCCACAGAAAATGCAGAACTCAGATCTTTAATTACCATTGAACAGAGTAGGGCTTTTTTAAACACTTAATTAAAGAACAATTAGAATAGATGGCTAGATAGAAAGGAGCAGACTGGCATATCAACAGAATGGACTATTCTACTTCGCTGATGTTCTTGGCAGTGATAAAAGTGTCAAGGAATGATTCAAAACCTCTATTAGATTCAAATACAATTAAACTCAAATTCAATTGTAAGTAGGCAAATATTTTTCCTAAGTGAAAGGCCAGGTTCATAAGCTATTCAGTAAGTTGTTAACTCTATTCCACAAGTCTACCATTTTTCTTCATTAAAATGGGGAGACAAATATTCCTTCTGGCAAATAAGGACTCTGAAAAGTTTCAATTTAGATAAACACCGAGTAATTCTGTTGAAATGATTGCTGGACCTTAACTTACACCAGCAGAATATTATAATGATTAATTTTATTCTTCACCTTTTTTTTTTTTTCCCTTAATAGACATTCTAAAGATAAATAATAGAATCATAGAATGGTTTGGGTTGGAAGGGACCTTAAAGATCATCTAGTTCCAACCCCCCTGTCATAGGCAGAGACACTTTCCACTAGACCAGGTCGCTCCAAGTCCCGTCTAACCTCGGCTTGAACACTTCCAGGGATGGGGCATCCACAGTTTCTTTGGGCAACCTGTGCCAGTGCCTCACCACCTTCACAGAAAATCCCATTTTCTGACTGAGAACTGATCTACTGAAACCATCTTATAGCTATAGCAGGTAAAATAATGTCAGTTATTTAGGTGACATTAAGTAGTAAAGACATTATAAATCACCACTTAACTTTCTTTGTAAATATCAGTGAAAACATGGAAAACAATACACCCCTCCCATACACATCTCCTGAATCCTTCCACACATGAAGAAATAGCAAGAGGCAAATAATCTAATTATGAATATCAGCTATTATGAAGGAAAAAACCAAAACCAAAAATAAATAACCCTTACCAAATGGCTCCCAACCACACTGAGACACATTAGATGGCTTTTTGACAGACTGAATCTGGGCAGCATATTCTTTGTATGAGTTGAGCTCAACTTCATGTGAAGCAGCGCAATGCTTATGCAGCTCTCCCTGATGCAGAAAGGAAATTTGAAAATGGAAAACTCACTTGTGACTGTTAATCCCCATATAGCAACAAATTTAACACCTCTAGCTTTGTACGAACCTGCATCAAACCCTCTGAAATCAGTAAAACTGTTAGCCATTACTAACTGTTTGGTATTTTGCTGGGTAAAGACACCATTACATGAAAGAGTAACCATTACATGGTTAGAAACAATACACCACAGTGAACTGGTGTTTCTGACAATGAAGAATTCTGAAATTCTGCAGCAATATCAAGCTATTATTGTTACCCATTATTACTCATCAGTTATATTCAATATTGCCCTGGGGGATATAATTTTTGTTTAGCAAGTTACAAAAGTTGAAGATTAAACTAAGAAACCTAGAATTAGGTGGTATTTTGCCACCAGCTTCACTGGGAAGATAACTCCAAGTGTCCAGACAAACATGTCTGTGATGCTCAACAGCACTTTTAACAGTCTCGTAAATGTAAGTAGAATTTTATCATGTTCAACTCATCAGTTATGACTGACTTTTTCCAAACATATGAATGTAAACCTATAAACTCCTAAGTGTCTATAATTAGATTAACTCACATTAATTAAGTGCAGGCATAGGTGTTTCAAGTCTTAAACCCAAAGATTAGACACGTACACAATATTCTATGTGGTCTCACTATATTTTATCAAGTAACTGTCACTGCGTACTAGCTTTATCAGTTTTTCAGCTTTTAAACCATTCCAAGTTAAAGTTCAACACTGCCTTTCACAAAAGGAAATACTGAAAAAGGTGACTACTTCCGTGTTTGACAGGAGTAGAAGGATGTTTAAACAAGGACGCAACCTTGCTTACCTTAACTATACTGATAGGTTTCCTTGATAAATGGAAGCTGGCATACAACAAGAAAGTGAGAGAGAAAATGAAGGCTCTATACCTACAATATTAAAAAAAAAAATAGAAAAGAAAGTATTTGAAACTTATTTTATTCAGATTTACTTCTAGCACTAAGTCACACAAACATTACACAGGTCACTGGTAATCTTGCAATAGTGGAAGATGATTTTTTTCCATGTTCCCTAACAGCCTGAAGAACCACTCTAGAAGTTACACTACTTTACAACATCTGCTGTGACCTGGCTTTGGGTGGGAGCTGCGTAGCACACAGGCACAAGAAAACATTGTAGTGCTCTGGAACCCACAGAGCCAATCCACCTTGTTTACAGCCATCCTTTGGGGCCTATCAAAAGACAGTTCAACATTAAACATACTTACAATCATATTTCACATTTCACTGTCTCATCTGGTTTTCTGGTATGATTAGGACTCAAATCATGGATCTGCGAACTGTCAGTTTGGCTACTGTGGGTTATTACTTCTTTCTTTTCTTACTGCTTTTAGGATTTTGCTTTACTTTTGCCTTCCTCTACAACAAAAGAAATCAGCCATTTCTAGAGATTGACAGGGGACTGACACTGCCTGTGTGTACTGCCAGCTGGAGCACATGAACATAATTAACCAGCTGTGGGATTGGGAATTTTCCCTTGTACCTCCCTGGCATCCTTGGGTCTTTCTCTGCAGTTCACCTGAATTAAGGTTATCTCAAAATCCCTGTTACCGCAACCATTAAACAAAGATAACCTGATCTATTCTATTCTCCACCTGCAGCGCATTTCAGTTGTTTAAGAAGGAAAGCGTTTTGTGGATTTATGCCTTTAACAATAGACAGATCACAGTGTATCGGCTGGCTCCTGCTAGCCTTGATCTTAAACCTAACATTTGTAAATGAAAGGACATACATGCATATAAAGATTCGATATCACACAGCCTACTATGGTCCCTAATTTTTAATGAACCTCTTTAAATAATTTTCTGTTTATGCACTCTTTGATAGCAAGGGTCTTATTTTATAGTTCTCATGCATTCAGAGAGACATTAAAAAAATAATATAAAAATAAAATAAGAGTTCCCCTGTGAGTGAAGTTATTCACCCTCAAAACTGAAAACATCCTGAAAGTGGTAAAACTGAAATGACTTTGTCCTTGTTACTCTGCTAGAGAAAGCATGGTAAAATTGCTCAAATGGAAAGGGCTTGGTCTTTCATTTGTTATTTTTGTTATTCACACACAATTGACTCAGATTTCTGTCTCTGAAAGCACAAGAACTAATGCCATCCAACTTCCAGGATTAGTTTTCCTAAAGCAAAGATGGTTTAGTTTGGGATTTTTGAGGGCTGTTTTGGTTTGGTTTTAAATATTACTGTAGCAAGAACTAAAACTGTAATTCTACAAGGCTATATTACACATCAAATTTGGGGGGAGAAAACACACTTCTAGTTCAGAGAAGAAAGCTAACCTCGAGCACTCCTCTCACCTACGAGTCTGAAAATAAATATCTGAAATTTATCCCCCCAAATCCATACCTTGCAAAGAAAAGGACAAAAAGCTTTATTCTCCAGTGCACTTAACTAGTAAGGGTTTGTCCGGGTTCCCTCACAAAGTATTTCACTTATTAAATGTCAGCCATATTTATTTATTGTACAATTGTCCATATTTTCTTGCCATATATATTAAGCAACAAAAAAGCAAATATAAAGCAAGGCAACAGTATTTGCCTTGCTCTGTTTCTGATACAAATTTACACTGTTCAAAACAAAGGTTGCCACCATACTTCAAGACTTACCACTGATCTCGTGAAAATGAAGTGATGAAGCGAACCCCAGGAGGAAGCTGAGCCATTGACACAACAGCTTGTATCAAATTTTAGGGAACACAATTATGCACTTCTGACAATGTTATTTGTTCTTCAGACCGTATTACAAAGCTCCTCCCAAAGCTGTGCGATGATAGGCTGTTAACAAACGTGGAAGATACACTGCTGAGTTGATCTCCCTGTAGGCTTTTTTCCTGACACCTTCAGTCACAACGTTGCAAATTCTTTACTCTGCCATTGTTAATTGCTGATCTTCAAATAAAAGATGCTGATAAGTAAATATTCTTATCGAGTTATTGTAGTATTTTTCAATCGTAACATTTGAATTAGCAATTTTCTATTTCAGAAGCAAGTAATTACCACAACTGACCTCCTAGACACCAAAAATGTAATGGAGAATTTTAAGCAAATATAAATAGCAGCCTTTTCTGAATTTTATCATGTATAATCTATTTTGAGAAGTCAACATAGCATAAAGTAGTGAGGACACAAGGGAAAGATGCACTTAGAACATAATCTGAAACCAGCTGACATCCAAATGCAGAATTTTTGTCCCAGAAAGACTACACATAGGCAATTCCCCACCTTAGAAAGGTCTATTTTACTACAGCAGAAACATTCAGGAGGCTGAAATTTGTTCAAAAATGACTGTAGTGTTTTCAGCCCAGAATAGACTCCTCCAGTCTCAGAGTGGGTGCTCCCGCACAACGCTGCCAGCAAGACTCAACCAGCACTCCCTCTTCCAGCCCAATTTTCCCGTCTCACTTATCAGTGCTGCACCAAGCAGTACATCATCAGAAAACTCAGAAAAAACCCAAAACCCAACAAACAAACAAAAAGTGGGTTTTTTCAGCACTTGAGCTCTCTGCAGCAGCTTGTCCAGCACTAAAGAGAGGTGTGTAAGTGACATGTAGGGAAGAGACAGACCATGGCAGCATCAGTTTAGTTAGGTTTAAAATTTCAGAGCTTTCCTCCTGTTTGTTCAAACTTGGGCCAAAGCCCATCAACAGAGGGGTAGTACAGGTACTGCAACAGGAATTAGCTGCACTGTTATTTCAGAGCAAGTGTGAGACAGCTGTTGAGTAAGATGATAAAAGGCACTGTGGGCAAAAGGTGTGACCACAACTCATGCATGCAAACAAGGCCTCACTGAGTGCTAACAGCAGAACCACCCCAGCAGGATGACAAGTAACACACTGGGGGCTGCAACAGAGCCCATACCCTCCTGATAGCCCAGCTAGTGGGCTTAACACCAGCAACTGCCACTGTCATGTTCCTGCTGGGAAGCTGTTGGGATACAGGACTAGCTCTCCAGGCAATAAACGAGAGGCAAGCTAAAGCAGAAGAAAACACACCTGCCAAGACCAAAGGTTTGCTTTAACCTGGAAATTTTAGAGGCTGTCACAGGGCAGGCAAAGGTATAAACCTCTCTCCTGTCATCTTTATTGCCCCAAAAATACCACTCCTCAGCCAGCTGAATTGCAACACCAAATATTATCTGCTGTGTCAAAGACAGCAACTTGACAGCCTCATCATCCATAAAGGCTTGTTTCCCCCAGCAACAGTAGAAAACTACCATCTCTTCACATAACAGAGTACCCCACCAAGAGATCAAGAGTCTTCTTTCTGATGAAACATTTTTGCCATACCTGTAGTTTTTCCACACCTTCGTTTTTTCCAGTGTCTTGGTTCAACTTGTGACCTCCCTCCCCTAAAAGTGAACTAACTTGCTCATCTTGTTTGGCATGTTCCATCACCTCCCCCTGTGGCCCTGCATCACATAACTGGTTGTGCAATTAATCAGCAGACCCCATAATCATTCCAAAAGGAATTTCCTACCTCCTCTCTGAGGTTGCAGAGGTTACGGAAAGTGCAACCCTACACCCACTTCCAGTCTCCCACCCAAAGCTGCAGGTCCCTGCCTTCTACATCAGACCTTGTAGTCATAGAGCAATTGTTCAGGTGGCTGATCCATCAGAAAACCTGCCATGAAAAACAGCTGGTCCAGCAGAGAATATTAACTCGCTCTGTGGCCACAAAACTGCTACATAGGATGCAACTGAAGCAGTAAGGCAGGGACTAAACGTGGGACTCCCCTTATGGCCACAGCTCATTAGTTATGTCAGCTGAACTCTGATTTAAAAAACAACTGCTTGTCATTAACTTCATGTTTGGTTGATAGCTCCAGTGGGAGAAGAAAGGTAAGAAGAAAAGGAGGTGGGCACAAGCATCTTACAGTAGGACTGAATCTTTCTTCCAGCAGTAAGAGGCCTATTTCAGGGTGATCCCAAACCCCACTTCTCCTATGTCACAGATATCCCAAATACTAGAACTACTATTTAACTGATCACACTAAGTACACCAGCAGAAACATCTACAAAAAAAAAAATGAGAGGCCGACAAAGGACAAAATTCTGAAGTCATAAACTTCTTTAAATGGTTCTCTTAAAATATAATGGGACAAGGCAATTGTAAACACAGAAAAGTAATTGTTTAACAGGTCATTATTTAACTGCTTTAGTGCAAGCAGAAAAAGACTTCACGCCTTGTACAAAAAGTTTCAATGCTAAGTAGTCACACAAGGTTGCCCATCTGTGGACCTGCCAGACAGATCACGCTCACAACTACCTCCTGATAGTCTATCCCTGCTGTAAGACCAGAGTCACACAGCCCTAGGAAAGGTGACTGGACTTCAGCAGTGTTTAGAGAACTGCACCCTAATCATTTGACAGGGACCAATTTCATTTTACCTGCTGCAGGCAGACACACACAAGTTTTCATTTACTCATCAACAATCTCTGTCCCCATACATCCGTAAGTTCCTCTGACATTCATGTGTTGTTAACAAACAGAACTTCCTCCACAAAAGCAAAGAAACTAGTAGCAATAAAATTCCTGATAACAGGCTATAAAGATCACAGCCTGCTGTAGATTAAACCAGATTTTTCAACCAAGCCATTCTTCAGAATGACATTAACAGGCTACAACACATAACTGGTAGTTCACCACTACACCCTTTACGTTTCCATTTTACCAATGAAGATCAAGCACAAACTCCAATTCCCATCACTCAAACTGGTTTTATATTCTTTCCTTTTCAGCAACTATTTTCTCTGACAATGAAAACAAACACTACACTTTCTCCTTGTACTGCAATGTATAAAGCAATACCCTGGTACTTAACTTTGAATTCATGTTTACCTTCCAAACTTTGCATTGCTCCTTCAGGCTTCCCGCTGCACTGGCTGAATTATAGCTCTCTCCCTGTTTCAGGAAAATACTGCCATTCGTGACTGGCCTTTGCCACTGTGAACACTGCAAACCTTCACTCAGTGCTGCACACTGGGGAGGCAGAGAGAAGCTCCTGCCTGCTCCCCTCCTCCCCTCGCTCAATTCCCCTGGAAGACAGACATTAATTCTGTGTACGAAGGGACAGTGGGTAATGCACGTCCTCATCAGGGTGCCCTTAAGGACTCAAAAGGCCTTTAGACACATGCAGAGCAAATGCATATCGTAATGAACACCCAGCAGCTCTGCACCTGAGCCATAAACTGCCAAATCCATCACCTTTGGACATTAAATGGCCATATTCCTTCCATTTAATAACACAAAGTGGAAAACAGTTAATCCTGGCTTAACAGGGGACAGGAGCCCTGTGAATACACAGTGAATCCACACCTGCGACCCAGCACCCCGCATTACCAACCGCAGCAGCAGCTACAGCAACACGAGATGACCCAGTGGAAGCCAGGGCAGTCACCCAAAAGTCGGGCACAGGCCAAGTACATCAGCACAGCCTCACCGCGGGGCCAGCCGAGGGGAAGGCGGCCTTCCCCAGCATTACGAGGTGCCGTGACTCTAGGAGCCGCCGCCTGCATCACATGGTGGGGATTCAAGCAGCTCAGCGCCAGCTGAGGGCTGAGCTCTGCCCTTGGGTCGCAACTGCTCTCTGTAGGCTCCCTTCGGGTCACAAGCCAGCAGCTGCTCCCGCCGCTACCAGCGGAACCCAAGGGCGCTCCTGAAACAACCCTCCCCCTGTCCGGCATCTGACCCCGCCGGCTGGTGAAGTCCGTATGGAAATAAAAAGGGGAAAGCAGTACAAAAGGTGAAGGAAAGCGAACGGAGAGATAGGCGCAGCGGCGGCCGGGAAGGCGAACGCCTGAGTCCCGGCAGCACCACAGCCGCCTCCCCCACTGCTACCGGCGGACACCCGGAGAGCCCCCGGAGAGCCCCCGCTGCCGCCCCCGCCGCCGCCCCCGCCCGGCCGGCCACCGTTTCCGAGCAGCCCCGCGGCGGAAGGAGCCGATGCCGGGAAGCGACGGCCCCGCTCCGCCCCCGCGGCGGGCACGGCAGGTGCGCGGCTGCCCCCCCAAGCCGAGCCTACCCGGGGCCGCTGCTCTCTCTGCCCTGCTGCCGCCGGAAGCCTCCTCCTTCCTGCCCGGCCTGTGTCGCGCCAAGCCGAGCGGCCGGGCGGCGATCCGCAGCCGCGCCCGGCCGCGGGAGCTGCGCGGCGGGACCGGTCCGCCCGGGCCCCTCCCCGCCGCGACGCCCAAGGGGAGGAGGGCGCCCTGCGGTGCCGGGCCGGGCAGTGGCTGGACTCTGGGGGACTCGGCTCGGGGCAGCCGAGTACCCTCGCAGGGGCAGGCCGGGCCGGGCTGTGGCGGTGGTTGATGCCGCGCCGAGGGCTTGTCCATGCCGGCCCCGCTTCGGTGAAGCCTGCGACGGGAACTGCAGCCCCCAGCGGGGCCTCGCCACTAAGGGAGGAGGAAAGCCGCCACTTGAGCCGGTGCTGGCCGCTGCCCTCTCAGACCCACCTGTCACCCCGGCAGCTTCTCTCACTCCCCGGAGGCGGCCCGACCCTCTCCGCCTTACCCGGCATCGCTAGGGAGAGCCCCAGGCGGGATCCGGTCCCGGGTCCGGCTCTGCATACAGGTGCTTTGCTACAGCGCTTGTCAGTTGCCTACCTGAAATATGGGAAGGTTATTTCTGGTGCCTAACCGCAAACGTTAAGAAATCACACTGCAGGGTCATCTTAAAACTGGTGGGGGAAAAGAATCAAGCGGTGGTGCTTCTTTAAATGTTTGCCTTCTGGTTTGCTAATCCTGCAGTGTGTTTTCATTTTCAGCAAGTATCTCAAAGCTTAGTTACTTATATAAATATGGATTTCCAGCTGCAGGTATATTTCTGTATCATGACCACCTCACCAGCATGGATAACCCTTACATTGTCTACTTTGTCCAAAATCGAATAGCTGCTAACAGTTACCTTGGGCAGGTTTTAATATCTCTGTACAGCTATTTGTCCCTTGTGGAATATCACCTGCGCAGCGCAACCAAGTTAGGGCACTTGTTAAAATGTTCTGTTTCATTTTGTCCCTTCCCTCTCGCCCTGCCTGTGCTGGTAATACCAATAAAAGAAACTGGCTTCCAGTGTGGTCTTTCTTAGGCCCTGCATTTCAAACACTTAGACACATACTGATTTTTGCTCCAGGATCCCCATGGCATCTTTTCTTCCCCCTCTCCCAGTCAATAAACATGCCCTTCTCCCTTACAATGACATTGGCAGAACCAGGGTCTCAGAGTCACACTCAGACCATGGTGAATGCTGATACATGCTACAGAGTCTGCTGCTTTCTAGTGCTTCACTAGAAGATGTCAGTTACTGCTCAGGCTCACTCCTTCTAGCTGAGGTTTGTAAGTAGTGAAAGCACGCACTAACATCAGACATAGGTGGGGTAGTTACAGCCGGAGCAGAGCAGCTGTGTAGGCTGATGTTTGTTGTTTCTGCTGCAACAACGATTTAGCAAAAACAAACGCAGTCAGCAAACACTCCTCCACCTACAGTGATTTCATGAATCAGGTGGCTGCCCTTGCATACCAGCATGGGAAGGCATCCAGGCCTTCTGCCAGGCACACACATACACAGAAAAATGAAGATTTGCCTCTTTACAACAGAAGAAGTCAGACTCATCACAGAGTATTTGTTTGTATATGTGATTAGCCAATCCTGAATTACATAACAAGTATCACCATTATGCAGGATACTTGTATTTTTTAAACTGAGGTTGGCCTGGCCTTTCTTAAGTTCCTTAAGAATTTAGCCTTGCTTATTTTTCTATCTTCAGTTACAAGCAACTTGCAAAAAGTACAAGCCACACAGCCATAGAACCCCATGATATTTTAAAGTAGAAACTATCTCCCATTAAAATAAAGGCCCCGCATAATCTGTTCCCGTAACATCACTAAAACCTGCTGGCTGCCACGCTTGGCACAGCTGCTCTCTGCTACGCCAGTGCTGATCACCGGCAGCTACAGTTGCCAGAAGCACTCAAGTAACAATACAGAGAGCAGGAGCAGCGGCTTGTGCTGCTGGCTGCAGAACAGCCTGCTAATGTAGAATGTTAAAGGAGGGCCAGGTGTCCGTCCTTTATTCATCATCAAAGGTAAAAGAAGGTCTGCAGCTAGGAGTAAATGCTTTATAAAAACAGAGGACAAAACCCAAAATAACCAGCCAAACAAAAAAATTTGTATAAGCCTCACCAAAAATGGTAGAAAAGACATTTTGCCAGTTCCGTTCTAGGAGGAAATACAAATGAAGGATACAGTCCAGCAAATGGTTGTGTTGGGTAGCAAGCGTGGCAGCAGCTTGGATTTCTGAGCCTCTGGCGATGTTCATGCTAGAGGAAATAGAGAGGGGCGTGTTCTTGTCTGCAAAACCAAACAGCAATAAAGATGTATGAGCTGACAGATGCTTACGTGTGCTTCTGCTGACGCTTCTCTCAGAAAAGATAATCTAATTTCCTGGTTGACAGCTAAATTCTACTTCCACTGAACACGAGTGGTGCTCTTAACTCCTCAACTCCTGATGTAGCAAACCACTTCAAAGTCAATGGATGTCAGCATAGGCTTTCCTTTGCTAAAGAGGAAATGATGGCTGAACAGAGATTTGAATACAGACCATTGTATCCTTTAGCTGTCTATGTATTTATTTTCTTTCCAGTACATTGTACAAGTCTATTTTATGATTCATAGTCTCACAGGCTAATGTTTTGCCACTGAGTACTCTCTTTGTCTTAGGGGATGAGAAAAGTTCATAACTTCTTTACGTAATAATGAGTTGTTAAATAGTATTTTACTATATAAAAATTTATATTTACTTAGACTTTATTCCACACAAGTAGTAGAATTCTCAGGACTGATATAATCACAGCTTTCAGTTGTCTTTGTTAGTTTTACATGCTTTGTTTTCCCAACAGAGAGCAGATGTGATATTGTATAAGCAATTAATATCAAAACTGGGTGCAATCCAAATATAACCTGCCATCGAGCTTTGGCAGACAAAAAATCGTCCAAAAGATCAAAAAAACAAAGAGGCTGTAAAGGCTCTGCTAGCATATATGGGAGTAGACAGGTACAGCCCTGCTGTGGCCACACTAAGAAAGGGCTGGAGGCCAGCCAGCTGTGATCTGGAAGCTAGCTAGTTGAGTTAGCCAGTATGTCTTGTCTGTTGATGAGAAATTTTAGTGCCAGCACAGCGCCACACTAATATGACTACATGGTTTCCAGACCGGTATTTTCATCATGTCTAGCTTGCCAGAAAGCAAGGGAGGATCACCAGTCAGTAGCTTCAGACAAGACCACTGAGCCAGCGCAGCCTTGTCCCCAGCCAATACCATACCCCAGTATGGTACGCAAGTACTAAAGGCTACTTAGGAGTAAAAAAACCTACAGCATGTGAAAAGTGGAGAGGAAAGGGCAGTAAAACTGCCTCCAGGCCTCCTACATCAAGATAGATATGCTATGACTGCAGGAGACCTTTAGGAATAACATAATTTATTTCAACCCCTTGGGTCGCCTATCAGTCCCCAGTTCCATTCAGAAAAATGAAATCACTGGTGCTGGCAGTATGCTGCTCTGGCTGTCCCCAAGGCTTTCCAGAGGGAGAATGGGAATGGAAAGTCACCTCGTGCCATCTAAGATCTGTAAGAAAAGTAGTTATAGCAACAGTGGTGCCTATTGGGTAGGATCTACTGGAGAGAGAGATCAGGAATCAGTGGCCCCTGCAGCTAGGATGAAGGTTCCCTGGTTAGAGACCTAAATCATCTTTCATACTGTCTGCCATATGCTTGCAGAAAATGAACAAGAACATAATGAGAACGCAGAATCTTAAAAAAAACCCAAACACAACCAAGCTGTGTTATTATAAATGGGGTCTGTAAAACAATATATAGACCATCTGTCATTACAAAAGAACATTTATTTTGAGGAACTTATCTTGAAGAATTTAATTCTGCTTCCAGCAGGAAATGGAAGAAGTTATTTTGTCCTTAATTGTACTCTTTGTAAATTTCCTGGAGAGCTGAGTGGAAGTGCAAAAATGGCTACATAAACAATTGCTGAGGAGTAAACAGATTGAAAGAGGCAGGTAGACTACAGGTATTTTTCATTTCTTTATGCTTGCAAATGTGATCAGCAGAGGTAATTATATGAGAAGAAAGGACTGAGGCATATTTTAATAGGTATCAAATACCAGAACAGTTACAAATACCATGGTGAAATAGAAAGCAGATCAGAACAGAGAGCTTACACTAAAGCAATTGTCTGGCTAGTCATGTATAAGAAGATGAAGTATGGAGATATTCAAGCTGACAGAAATAAGGAGACAGCAAATTAGTCCCATCTACTTCAATCGTTTCATTCTTCTCTATTGAACTCTTTCTGAGTTAGGACTTCAGATAGTATATACAGAAGAATTGGGGTGCTTTAGTTTTATGTCATTACAAGCTTAGGTTTGGGGTTTTGTTTGTTTAATGAAACAAAACCCACTTCCAGAGAAAAGTAAAGAAAAATGTAGTATAAAGACTGCTTTATTCTTATACTGACCATGAGATAGTTTTTATGTCACAAATGCCAACTGCTTTCTTGGTAGCAGTAGTAACACTGTCGTAAAAGTCTTGAGAAAATATATTAGCCACAATTTCCTAAATGGAAAAGAAGTGACCTGTGTATGTCCCTATTGCACTTTAGTGGAAAGGGAGAACCCATAAATAAAAGAAAAAGTTGACATATTTCCTATATGTCTGAAGAACAGAATGCACTTTGTACTTCAAAAAGAGCAGTAAGGTCAGAGAAATGGGAGGAAGGGTATAAATGCAGCATAAGGCTTTCCCTTGGATACCTTGTAGAAGGGAATTGAAAGGTTATATTTGGCCAAGATGCAAAAGTATTACCGGTATTGCAAGAATGGCTTTCATACAAACCATACTTTTCTAATCTTCCCACCTTCAGGATATCCCAATGTTAATTGTACTTGGAGGAGGCAGTTGTAAACTGACTGGCTTGAAAGGTCATTTACTTGTTTTTCTGGCTTGGCTGAAAACACAAAAATTGGTTATCTTTACTTGGCATACAAACATACTAAGCAGCTTTCTTTTCGCCTATAAAGGGCTTAAAAAGAGCTGTGCGGACAGAAGTTCCCATTTTGCAAAGGATTTTGACATTTCAGAATCTGGTTTCGTTTTTAATTGGAGGGGGAAAAAACCAAAAAATACATGGAAGTTACTGATAGTAAATGCCACTTTGTCCACTGTTTGTTCCCATAATGTAAGAAAATATTTTGAATTCTTTGTATGTCTGGTAGTAGATATTGCAGAATAATAAAAAGACCTGAAATGTATATTCCCAAACAAGAACTTCTCTTTAGATATTATTTTAATTCCCCAATTCTACAGTTTTTCTCCAAAAGGCTTATTTAAAAGTCTGGTTTATATTTAAGTTTTGGGAGGAAGAGAGCTAAATTCATAATTTTTTTCTTGACAACTCCAGTTTATACTTTGCTAGGATCTGATACTGACCACTCGACTTGTGGTTTTAGCTTTTATAAGGAGAAAGATGTAAATGATTGTCTTCTAAAAGATAACTAAGTATTTCTCCAGAGATTTCTGGTTTTTAAATCTCTGTCAAAAGACACAATCTTGACCAGGTCTGCCCTTACCAAAAGCAATAAATGGTCATCTGCATCTCTAATTTATCCCAGAGGAAAACTCAAACTGACTTGAGCGCCAAGGGCTGGCCCTCACAAGGTAGGTAACCAGCTCTGTCCATAGTGATTGAACAGTATGTGAAGTGAGGAAACCAACCTGTGAACCAGGCAAATTACCTCCACTCTTCCTGGTAATTTTAATGGCAGAATTTGAAGGCAGCTCCCTAGAGCCAAATCACTGGTCAGGAGGAAAAAAGCTGGTTCACAGAGGCATTGTCCCTGGAAAAAGGATGCATGGTGGGACAGGAGCACTGAACAGAGAACTCCTAGAGGGCAGGAATGCCGAAGTGCACCTAGTGTGAATTAAGAAGCATGCCACCTTTACCACATCAGATGTAATGCCTTCACTCTGCTGTGTTGTTATCACCCCTAGGAAGCAAATACACTGATTACAATGTAGAGATGAACAAATAATACTGTTTCTAACACTGATTGTGCAACATGCCAAAAGGAGCCCCAGGGGCCAGGACTGGTGCAGCAGCATTTTCCCTTCAAAGCATCTGCACTGCCAAAAGCTTCCCCCATCCTTAACACAGGGCAAAGTCCAAAGACAGCCGGGAGCATAACAAGGCTTAAAAGTGCCTTTTGGCCATTTGTCCCTACAGAGGAACAATGTGACTAAATTCAAAGTGAGGACCTGCAAAGCAGGATAAAATGACACCAAGGACTCTCCTCTTACACAGGAGGAACCTTACTAGGACCTGTGCCTAGTGGCCTTTTGCTTTGCCATGTCACTGTCTTTTCCTATTTGTAAGCACCTCTGGCAGCAACGGCTTTGGATTTCTCTGGAGCTCTCTCTCTCCATGTGGGACTTCTGCTTAAACTACAAACCAGGTCTCCTGGCAGCACCTGCCATCTCCTGCCAGAGTGACTGCCAGTCAGTGCCAGCAGTAAGAGCAGAGCATACAATGAGCACATTCACTTACTCTCTCAGGCCTTTTGCTACATGAAATCTATATACAAGTTCAGCGGGACCTTAAGAATACTTATGATATTATGTTGGTCCTTTGATGCAAAAGGAGAAAGAACAAGAAAATAAGGATGATAGCAGCCCTTTCTTTCAGTATTAATATACTTAAAGCTTAACTTTAATTTGAGATTGAAACACACCCAAATGCAACTGGAAGAGCAGAAACTACAGAATATATCCTCCTTGTCACTAATTATATGCATCCATATAAACAAGATAGTTTCTAGGTACAGAAAATTTTAAATGGTGCCTCCCTCATTTAGGTTAGATGATGTGACCCTGATGTATAGCTGTTTGTGCTATCTGCCACTCCTAGGTTCAGAGCAGTTTAGATTTTATGAATAAACGGTTCTTGGCTGTTTCCCAAGGAGAGTGAACTGTTCCTCTTTCAGACCTTTTCTTCCTTCAGGACTCTGAAATAATACATAGAGCAGGAGCAGTGAGTGATCATTAGTGGGAGTGTCTCTGACAACTTGTCACTGCTTCCTGTTTGTGTCACAGCTGTTCCCTGGGCTACGTCAACTTTGAAGCCGAAAGGCGTATTCGGTTATTTTTGTCATTGAGGCAGCACCCCCATATGCATCCCAAACATATTTTCCTTTACAATGCTGAGCCACAGTGTCTGCTTAGGATTAATATGCTGCTCACAGACTAAGTAACCAGTTTCATAGAGACATTACCTTATTGTAGATAAAAGAATTTAGCCATCCTTAGGTGAAAGAAGAAACTGGGGCATCATCAAGAGTGAGAAAGGAGGAAATGCACAGGCTATGGTTCAGGTAGCATGCACTCATACCTAATTCTGCAGGAGGAAAGCAATCAGAACAGTAGCTTGCATACTCTGCAGTTACTTATTAACAGTACAGCCATTCTGAAAATTAGGCTTCCCTAGTCAAATGCTGGGGATGTGCAGGAAAGAAAAATAAAGACACAATTTTGCATTAATAAATGCTCTGCCAGCTAACGAATTTAACTTCAGTGTTCTTAAACATTTCAGTTGGAAAGCACTTCCAAATTAGTAACTGGGCGTTAACTCAGAAACCAGAATGGTTCCTATAAGCTGAGAATATGATGGTATGTAGTAATAATTCCCTTCCTTTTTCGTCTTTGCCTCAGAGATCACAAAAAAACACACATGCCACATAAGTGACACATCTTACTGAATAAATATTATTTATTTATTATTTAAATGCCGGGTAATTAGGTTCCTACCTTGAAAACTAAGAAATTTACATGAACATATGGTGTATCTGTGTATAGAGATGACCCTGGTTTTCTTCAGGCTTGGGTGGTAAAGATTTGACCTGAGGAATAAGGCGCCCTTCACTACGTTTTCTAACTACTTGTTGTCCCTTTTGCTGCCTAGCTCAGAAGCACCACCTTGTTTACCCAATGCTTAGTTAGCAAACTGCTTTTCACCACACATACCCTTGCATGGCTCCTCCTCTGAAACATCGGTTGTTAAATCACAGTGCAAAGTGGTAGTGAGGTGATTTGCCAGACTCCTGTATTGCTGGCAGGCCCTGAGTTCTGCCAAGCTCCTGCAAGCACTGCAAAGCTGCTGCTTTGTGGAGGAGTGAAGTACCACTTGCATTAAGTGATACAACTGTTTTCAACCTTCTCAGGACATGGGCATGAGCTGTAATGCAGTCGTCAACTCCCTTAGCCCAGGCAGACTTTTAGGGCATTTTCCCATGTAAAGAAAAATAAAGCACTACCTTGCATTGAGCCAAATAAGATCTATTTTAGAAGTGATTGTTTTTGAATAGTGAAGCTCACACATGAAACAAAAAAGGATGACAAACACAAAGCAGCTATTTTCTGTTTGGGGTATTTTTATTGACTAATATGGCCTGAGGGTGGCTATGATGTAATATCCCCTCTCCTTCTCCTTGTGAGCTACTCCCTTCTACTCTTCTTGGCTTCTTGAGAAAGGAGAGCCCTTCTCTTGCTCCTCTCCATTTATTTAGCTGTAGTCTTATTAGTACGGAAGGCTCTTGACTGCCTGAGGTGACTAAACTTGTCATCAGAGTTAATGTAGATCACTGCTGAGCTGACTGAGGGATTTGAAGAAAAGCCAGAATATAGATAACTTCCAACATATTAAGATCATTGAGAATTATAGCTACTAAAGGGAGAAGAAAAAACATGTAGTGGAAGTAAAAGTAGTGTGAAAGCAGCAGATGTTGAAGTGATATAAAAACCTGACTGACTCATCGTTCTGTCTCACTAGTAACTCTGTTAGAACTGCACAGTGCCCCTGTCACCACAGCAGTTCAGTGCACCTTAGAACATTTAGGAGAGGTTAACTTGCACTCAGTTCTGCAGAAACACAGGATTTTCCAGGCCAGATCACGTGGCTGTTTGATGACTTCCAGTGTCTAAGCTCCAGAAGTGATCTGTACCAGAGCATGGCCCTGCCTCTGTCCTGACCCCCGAGTTACCCACACAGCCTGTTCTGCTGTGCTTTGTGTAAGAAGGAGAGGAATCTCTTCAGAGTGCCCCAAAATGCAAAGCCTGACTGCTAACAATAAGCAGTTCCCCTGGTGTGCCAGTGACAGCCCAAGAGCGTTTCTGTGATGCCTCCTGAGAAGTACACGTGGGACCTCTGTCTCTAACCGTGCCATCATGCCAACTGTGGAAATCCTGTGGGATTTCAGTGGCTGGAGCTGAATGCCGTTGGTGTTACGGCTCTGATTTAAGGCATGTACTGGATTTCCAGTGGGATTCACCAGGCTGTGCTGGAGGAGTAAGTCTGATCTGTTAAGCCCATGGATGAGACTGATCCTCAGGCTGAAACCATAAGATACAAACCAAAAAGATAAGATCAGGGGACTGGAATTTCTGAATATCATTAAACCTAAAATAAAAGAAAAATAAAATAAATATCTACATGTAGGAATATTTTTAAAATCTAAAATGTAGTTTACAGGCCAAACCAGCCAAACTACTCGGAGCTCTCTGGTGGCTTCAGTGGTCTCGGGTCACACCTCCGGTGTCACCAGCCTGTGCCACGACACTAAAGGAGCAGGTCGAGAAAAGCAAAGTACAAGAAGCAGAAGTGAGACCGGTGCCGGGGGAAAGGCGGCGTCCCGCGCCCCCGAGCGTTTACTAACATCAACACTCCGCTGACGGTCGCCGTGCTGGCTGCCCCAGCACTTCCGCGCAGAGACCCGACGGGGCGGCCAGGGAGGCCTCCAGGGGAGGCGGGGCTCTCCGCTCCAGGTAACGGCGCAGCCCGCCTCCAGACCTTCTCCTCAGCGGCCCTCGCCTGCCCTCACCGTTTCCCACCCCCGCCGCAGCGGTGACGGGCGGCGCCGGCCATTGCGCTCAGCACCCGGGACAGCAGCGCGAGAGGGGTATGGGGAGGGGGGAAGCGTTGCCATGGCAGCAGCGGCAGCCTGGTGTCCCGCCCTCCCTCCTTGGTTGCCACGGTGACGGGGACGCGGCAGCCATGTCGGACGAGAGTGAGGAGGGGAGCGAGGAGGGCGAGGCCGAGGACATCTTGGGGGTCCGTCTGGGAGCTGCTGATGGGGCAGGGTTCAGGGGAGCGCCGGCAGGGAAGGGGAAGAGTGGATGTGACCGGTCACAGCGTCTTAAATACTATAATGCCTGGCCTGGGAGAGCTGCCGAAGCGCTCCTTGTGCGGGCACTGGAGGTTCAGCAGTGAGGCTGCACCGGTTCAGTTGGGCTGAACTCACTTTCTCCACGAGTCATCCGTACTTTGCAGCAGTGTGTCAGGAAGGGAGGAAAGCCTCTGGTTGCCGATGAAAGTGTCTGATAAGCAGTGCGTCTGTTGACCAGGCGCTCCTGCAATCTGTGATTCGAGCCAAACTGGAGCAGCTTTGAGCAAATGCCTGTTTCCCTCTGTCTAGTGAGGTTAGATTCAGTCAGGTCTAGCCCACTCAAAAAATTTTTTTTCCCATTCCATCAGGAATATGAAGGTGAGCGCAATGCAGAAGGTGAGCGACACGGACGTGGAAAATCACGTCTACCCAATGGTGATACATACGATGGGGAATATGAACATGGTCTCAGAAATGGGCAGGTAAGAGTCACAGAAGTCAGTGGCTGTGCTGAAGTTGCAGCAGTTCTGTTCATTTACATGCTGTATTGAAACAGGATTGAGGACTTACAAGTATTTTATCTGTACCAAATATGTTTCAGGGGACTTACAGGTTTAAGAATGGTGCTCGCTACATTGGAACATATCGAAAAAACAAGAAGCATGGCCAGGGGACTTTTTTTTACCCAGATGGATCAAAATATGAAGGTAAAACACTGAACACAGTTGCAAGGATTTCTGTAACTGAAGGGACACATTCCCCCCAATCACTCACCCCTTCCCTTCTCCCCGTGTAAGAAGATAGTGAATTGGAGGAAGAATTACTTTAAGAAGATAAATTCGCTACAACATATTTTCCTTTTATTCCTTTTTTTACTACAAGCTCTGAGAAGTGTGGGGTTTACTTATGGGGATTTATGTCAATTATTATGAAAAGTGAGGTATTTAGTAGCTGTTTATTCTTGTCATGTCCTTCAAGTTCTGAGAAATATTAAGTCTCTTTTACAAATCACTGCAATCTCAGTAGAAGAAAATATACTTCTGAATGATCATTAGAATGACACGTGTATCCAGTATAAAGTATTTTAGGACTTTATTAGGTCCATTCTTGAAAATCAGTTTACTGATTAAAGCACTTACTCAGGGATTGGGATGCCTCTGAAATTTGAAGAGGTTCAAACTTGCCTTGTTTCCCTTCTTCCAGGAGAGTATCTAAAACGCTCTGAATATCCATTAGGCTTCAAAGAACAGTATTTCCCACCCTTCTTTCTAAGCCAGGCAAGAAAGAACATTCACATTGTGAGGGCTAGGAGAAGAGAGCAAAAAGAGCAGCCCAGTCTTGTCTTACATATGCACCTATGTTTATTTTGTTTTGTTTTGTTTTTAATTTCAGTTTTAATAGAGCATCATTAAGACACAAAGTCTAACATCCTTTTGAGTATATAAACCCCCCAGCCCCCCGATTGACAGGACAGTTTTAGCAAATGAATCAAACTGAAGTTGTCCCTCTTTTTATTTGAATGGAAATGTCACATTATCTAATGCAACTGTAATACATTAGCAAATTTAAAGATAGGAGCAGGACATTACATGACTTCTTATGTTCATAATGATAATGGAGAGTGATAATGGAGACAGATGGTGATGAAAGTGAAAGGGAGGTCAGGCAGCTGCATGAATACGTGTGGAGAGGGATGATGGAATTAAAAAGAGCAAGGGCTTAGAGTAAGGAATGGTGTAAGGAATGGTAAAGAATCACAGTGGTGTCATAGCTTTCTTTTCCTTCTCTAATAATTCATGTATGATAACTCTGCCAACTGATCGCTGCATCACACAATGAAATAAATCACGTCTCACACTGTTTTTATCGTATTCTCATTAAAGGAGACTGGGTGGATGACCAGAGGCATGGCCATGGACAGTATACCTATGCAAATGGAGACACCTATACTGGAGAGTGGTTTAACCACTATAGGTTTGTTTCATTCTTACAGTGATTTTTCAAGTCACCTGTCGTGGTTTAAGCTTAGTCGCAAATTAGAAAAGCATGTAGCCTGCTCATTCCCCCCCACAGCCTGTCCTCCCCCCCCCCCCCCAACCCCCCAAGGGGTGCGGGGGGGAGAAGAAAAAAAGCAACTCCCAACGTGGGAGAAAAGGACAGTCAAGGAACAAAGGGAACGCACAAACCACT
>WYDI02026623.1:0-10686 GCA_009867235.2 Psittacus erithacus | reverse complement strand
GAACACTGCCAGCAATGGGGCAGCCACAGCTTCTCTGGGCACCCTGTGCCAGCGCCTCAGCACCCTCACAGGGAAGAATTTCCTTATATCCAGCCTGATTTAGTTTCAGCTTGGACAGTGGGATTCGTGCTCCCCACCCCAGTGCAGGGCAGGTACAACCCCTAGGGCTGATGCAGAGGTGTCTGCACACAGCAGAGCTGCGCCCTGCCCTCTCTGTGCCTTTCCTCAGCGCTGCTCTGGGTGACTGCGCACACAGTGCCAGGTTCTGAATGCTGCCAGAGTACATTTGTGTCTAAAATTATACCAGAAGGACCTGAATTTTGAAGCCCTGGAACCATTTCAATGGGCCTATGAGGGTTTTAAACAAAAGCAGCAGCTACTTAGGGTTGAAAATTCAACCTTAGGCACTCCTGAGCTAGCCAGGGCTTTAGAGAAGCACATGGCTGCATCAGGGACCTCAGCAGTGCTCCTGGAGAGCAGGGGTGGACACACCAGCTCCACGTGGCTGTTATATTCGTCACTGCCAGCACCAGCTCACTGGCAGCGGGGCCAGAGCAGCAGTGCAGGGTCTGAGCAGTGCTCGGAGCTGCTGCCAGGGCAGAGGCTGCATGGCCAGGGTTGTTTCTGCACCTCCACCTCCCTGCAGACATCAGCCCTGCTGCTGTGCTCACAGTGCAGAGGGGAGAATGCTCTCAACCCCAGTGCTGGCTGGGGCAGGAAACCACCCTGCAGTACAAGCACGTTCTCACCTGACATAGACACCAAAAATCCCCAGCTCCGAGATGCACTCGGACACTTGCAGGGGGCTGTGAGCCCTCAGCAGGTAATTCATGGCTGGCCGTGGCTTGATCTTATCCATCAAGATGTAGGAGGTTCTCTGAGGGCTGTCTCTGATCTTCTCCAGGACCTGCCTGAGCTCTTCACCATAGAGGTTGTTCCCTGACAACAAAACCAGCAAGTCAAGGACTGCCCAGCACAGTAGAAACCACTGGCCCAAGCTAGACCCACAGCGCAGCTCCTCCACCCACCTTTTATAGACAGGTTTGTGTTGGAAGGGACCTTAAAGCTCATTCAGTTCCAAGCCCCTACCTCGGGCAGGGACACCTTCCACTAGAGCAGCTTGCTCCAAGCCCCTGTGTCCAACCTGGCCTTGAACACTGCCAGGGATGGGGCAGCCACAGCTTCCCTGGGCACCCTGTGCCAGCGCCTCAGCACCCTCACAAGGAAGAGCTTTTGCCTAATGCACAATCCCAGGCTGGTTTGGGTTGGAAGGGACCTTAAAGATCACCCAGTTCCAACCCCACTGCTACAGGACCAGGAGCCACCACAGAGCCACCACCTCTCCTGCTCCAGCACGAGCAGCAGTGAAGCCCCACCTGGGCCCAGCTCATACCTCCACCTTCTCGCTGCGGCTTCAGCACGAAGCGGTCGGGGTCAGCGATTGCCATAGCAGCCACCTTGTCTCCCTCTGCACCCTGCCAGGGAGGATGGAACAGCAAAGCATGACGGAGGAGCAGGGGCTCTCCAGGAACCCCTCTGTGAGCAGGATCAGCAGGGTCCCTCGGGGACCACAGCATCTCCTTAACCAGAGAGAAACGTCCCACAGGCCAAGCGCATGCCTGCCTGTCTGTCCCTGCACAGCCCCACTCACCATATCCAGGGAGTAGAGCCCAGCAAAGGTTGCTCTGATCCTCGTGACTGCCTCAGCGCGGCCGGGCAGCAGCTTCTCCAGAGTCCCCGGGCGGCTCAGCTCCTGTTGCACCTTCTTGGTGCCCGCCAGCTGGGTGGCAATGTCAGGGCACTTCACTGCCCGGGACCTCTCCAGCAGCAGCCGAGCCTCCCAGTTCTGAGGCACAAAGAGAGCGACTGTCCCATGAGCAAAGGTTTAAAGCTTCTCTCCACTCCTTTCTGTTCAGTTACCGACATATGAGTTGCCTCCTCCCTCCCTGCCTGCCCAGGATGGGAACAGCACCCTGGAGATGTAGATATAGATTTCCCATCACCACCGGTCCACCTCCCCTGCTCCCACCCCTTTCACAGCTTGTCCAGTGCTGCCACCTGCAGGTAACAGCAAGATCTGGTCTGTATCAGCGGCAGCCTAATAGTCCTATAGCAGAGGACAGTGCAGTCTGTAGATCAAGCCTAAACCCTTTAAGCTGGTGCTAATACCTGTGCTAACCCCTACTGTATCGAAGCAGTTCAGTGCTGCAGTAAGAAAGCGACTCGTTTGGCTCACTGTGTGCCAGGGACACCCATATCACTGCAAGGTCACAGCTTCCCAAGGCCATCAGCCACATGGGACAGGACTAATCCCAACCCTCCTGGACAGGACACGTGCCCCTGGGATCACAGGGCACTTCACACTCACTGGGCAAGGCCAGAGCATGGGTGGCTTTTTGAAGCAGAGGGATCAGCACTGACCTGCTCATTGTAGTTGCTTGGCACATAGCCCTCTCTGTAGTACACCACTGCTACCTCCTGCCCGTCCCTGGAACACAAACCAGAGGCACTTAAAGAACCAGGCCACCTCTGCCCGAAGCCCAGCACCAAAGGGGCTGCAGTGGAGTCAAGAGGCAACATTCCAGCATTTGCCCCTTCTCCCAGGCTGCTCTGCTCCTGTCTGGCCCTGCCACAGGAAGCTGCGAGCCCTGGCTCCTCTCCACTGAGCCCTAGCCACTTGCCTGAGACACAGGGAGCTCACACCTCATCTCTGCCCTGACCAGCCACAGCCTCTGAGGCTCCAGCCAGCAGGGAGGGAAGACCCTTACTTTTCAATAGCTTTTGCCATTCAGGAGATGCTGGAAGCTGGGAGGGAACAGGGTCCTTCTCCAGTGGCAATTCAAGGCAGGACATCAACTCAACAACCTGCCCAGGCACTGATTTTCACCAGGGCAGGGCCATCAGCACCCCTGCAGCACCACACACCCAAGCTTGGGCCACCCTGCATGTGCTTAGGGAAAGCAGCACCGAACCTGCTGGCAGTGTAAGCATAAAGGCATTCAGCAGGGAGAGGAGAGGATGCTTTGAGGAAGTGCAGTGGATACACTTTAACTGTCTGGCAATGACAAATGTATTTGTTAATTATACACAGCAGAGGCACCAAAGGTCAAACCAGGGAAAAACCAGCCTAGAAACACTGCCATGAAACCATAGCTTCCTCTGGCCTTGTACAGCTCCAAGCACAGTACCTGGAAACAGGACAAATGTCGCACTTGAGACCAATGGCCAGCACTTGGAGCCTGTGACCTACACAGGCCTCCACAGGGAGAGAGCAAGATGCTGAGTGCATTCAAATCCAACAGATAGCATGAGGATGTGGGATGCTTCCTCCTCCAGCACCCTAGCCCCAACTGATAGAGCCTCATGTGCACAGTAAACAGGAAATGGCTTCAAGGAAGCCTCTGGAACAGCCAGGATCTCTCCTAGCAGATGTATGTGGAGGAAGTGAAGACCCCATAGAGCTCTAATGGCTGTTGCCTGAAGGAGGGAAATTACGTTTCCAGCTGTAAGGGACTGGTGTGCACATGCAAGAAAAATCATTCCAGCCCTAAAGGGAAGCAGCAGCCTGGAGTACGGAGGAGAAGTACTCTCAGAAAGACACTACTGACACTCAGAACATCCCACCAGCTTTGGCTGAACATTCCCATTGCAGCCCCGTGTGCCCATCACAGAGCCGGGATGGGCACCTTGGCTCATACTCACATATACAGCCTCCTGGCCTCATCCAGAGAGCCCTTCTCAAACACATCCCTGAAGCGCTTCCTGATGACCCGGATATTCCTGTCAAGAGAGGAGTGGGAGAGTCACCAGCAGGGCTGGGAATCAGAGGTGGAGCCAGTGGCTCTGGCAAGGAGGAGCTGGAGGCTCCTTCGCAGGCTTTACACTAGAACCAGAGGAATCCTATAGGGCAAAACAGTCCCAGGTTTTAGCACCTCTTCTGTTTCCCACACAGATGCTACAGGAAGCAGAACATGTCCCTGAACCCCTGGATTTCTCCATCTCCCCTTTTATCTACTAAAGCGTTTCTAAGAGAAGTTGGTATTCTTGGGTTTTTATCCCTACGCAACAGATTCACCCACTGTTGCCTTCCAACAAGAGCTGCAGACAGTGACTTCCCCCATGTTTTATCTCCCCCGTGCTTTCCAGCCTTTCCTCCACACAGCGGCAGTGCGGAGCTGCTGATGTGGAGACAGCACGATACGTGATCCACCTCCCACCGCTCCAGCACCGCTTCGGGGCTAGACCTTTGAACACCTCCTTCTCCCCAGTGCTTCCCTCCACGGCTACGTTGCTTCCTTTTGCTTTGGAGCTTCATTATTTAAGCTTTTATGAAATGCCCTGTGCCAAATCCCAAGTCAGAGGCAAGCAGGACCCTCATTAACCTGCTCTGCTCCTTACTGTCTCATCTGAGAGACTGGGCACACAGCAAAGCTACCACTGGTGTAGCTCTGAGGACTACACAAGTTCAATATCAGCAAGGAATCAGCCCTGGAGACCAGAGGCTTTGATGCTGCTGGTGTTTCCAGCAAAGAGCTGCTGAGAGGCTTTAGGAAGTTGGTGAGATGAAGGTGGGTGCTGAGGCTGGGCAGGAGGCCACTGAAGGAAAGCTGAGAGCTGCATAACAGAGCACAGTCCAAGATAAAGGCTGCCCTGTTACATACCAAGATGTGGCCTCTCACAGCTCCAGAAACTAAAAGTGTTTTGACCTTCCCCGTGAGTAGGTGACAAAGTTAAAAGCAAATGGATTCTGCACACCTCCATCTTTCCCGGGCCTGCTCCTACACTCCCAGTGCCTGCTGGAGAGCCTGGAGACACCCCAAAAGCTGCCTCGAGGGAAACACTATGGTCTGGCAGCAGCTCACTCTGCTTCCTTTTTCCAGCCTGTACCACCTCCTTCCTTTCCCATCCAAGGAAAATCCAACCTTTACCTGTTCCAAAGCTCATTTTCTACACACCGCTGATCAAAAATGTTCCTTTGGACTTCCTCCACCAGAAACATCACCACAGCACTGGAAAAAACACCAAGGACATCACTGAACCCAGAAACACTCCATGTGCACACAAGAATGCCAACTTTTGACCTCTGTGAGCTTCCTGCATTGCTCCTGCTCGTTTTCACCAGTGTCTCTTTGCGTCAGCATGCAAACAGAGAGCAGCACTGCCCCTGTGTAACAACGAAACCAGTGCAGGGAATGAGCCCAAGGGCAGGAGGAAAAGCAACCTCTGTGCAGGGTTATTGAACCCCACAACTCTTCCAGGGCTCCTCTGCCCCTGCCTTTGGGACACAGCAGCTTTGTGCACTAAGACAACCCGGTGCTCTTCCCAGGGGGATCCAGGCTTTGAGAGCAGCTCGTCTTACAAACAGAAAGCACAGTTTCAAATCCAAACTTGTGCACCCTCAGGACAAACAAGGCAAGAGCAGCCTCCAACACCTCCTCTCTCCTTACCTTGGAGAGCCGTAGAGCTCCCAGGCTTTGGCAATACCCAAGGCAAGGCCTCTGGATGGGTTGTTGGGCAGCAGATGTGATGCCTCCTGAGGCTTTCCCAGCACTTTCAACACCTGCCTGTGGAACAAAGAACCCTGTCAATGCCATGACAGCCCCTGGCCAGTTGCAGGGAGCAGGAGGCTGGGAGCATGCAGAGCCAGGCTGTGCAGCAGGCCATGCATACAGCTGCTGCAGCACAGGCCAGAGATGCTGCCTTACCCATGGACCGGCACAGTGCGGGAGGTGAGGCCTCCAAAGCTGGCAGCAATGGTGTTTATTTCTATCTGCTTCAGAGCTGGTGTCCCATCCACCCCAGAGTCAAACATGTAATCAGAGCGATTTATGCCTAAAAACACAGACTGGAACAAAGGGGAGGTGAAGTGGGGGCTCCTGATGCCTTTAATTGCAAATCCCTTTGATGACTTTGCTTCAAAATCTTCCTGGGACAGATCCAGTCACCTTCAGGTTGACACAAACCTCTGCAAGCCATGCCCATGGGTGCTTTGGCCCTTGCTTAGGAACCACAGCCCTCCTTAGCACTCCTAGGAGTTAACACTATAGAGTAAAGGAGGTTCTGCAAGGAGAGCCTGTTAGCACAGGTCCTGACATGGAACACATCCCTGCACTCTCCTTAGGCTCCCAGAGGACAAAGACATATTAAACCCTCCCAGTCAAGGCCTGGCTGCTCCAGCAGCACTAACCAAAGGGCACAACCATCAAACAGGCAAAGTCCCAAGCTCACAGGCTATACTCAAGACATTGTGGTGTAGGAGTGACCAGGCTAACCAAGGGACAGTCCCAAGCAGCAGCAAGCCTGCAGACAGAGCCCAGGCAAGGCCACCACGGTGCAGAGGGACACTGAGCACTGGGGTCTCCTGGCAGGTACCTGAGCCAAGCCCTCCTTCAGTACTTGTGTGTGGATCCTGAAGAGTCGAGCTGTGAAGTCATCCACCTTGATGGTGCTAGAGAGGAACACACATCACATCAGCCCCTTACACTAACACAGAGGAACAAGGAAGTCAACTCTTGAGACAAGGAGGCACAAAATGAAATACAAA
The DNA here is from genome assembly GCA_009867235.2 of Psittacus erithacus. Lineage (NCBI taxonomy): Eukaryota > Metazoa > Chordata > Aves > Psittaciformes > Psittacidae > Psittacus > Psittacus erithacus. The sequence goes on along the minus strand of WYDI02026623.1, from coordinate 4,142 downwards.
CCTTTGTAAATAAGTAAAATCAGTTCTAAGTAACGTTAAGTTTGATGGCTTTGTAGCAATGGAAAATAACTGAGGTGCATGTTTCACAGAAAAAAATAGTAGAGTGCAGCTAGAGAACATAATAAGAACCCTTGTATAAGACAAACCTTGTAGCTGACGTAGTTTTAGGCCCTTATGACCTTAGTACAAAAATAAGTGTAAGAAAAACAGGACATGTAGATAAAGAGTATCTGAAACCAGCAGATGTCCAGGATGGGCTGCAGCTAAGCTAACTGATAAGTAGAAGGACAGAATGATTATGTCTGCAGTGTTATCGAACCAATTAAGCTGGTGTAAGCATCATCTACTGCACGTGCTTCAGACTGCCATGAGTGATGAAGATTGCTGGAAGAAGTAAATGACCCCCAAAAGACCACTACCACGTTGTTGTGCGCATGTGAAAATGGGCGTGGAATGATGTAAAGTGGGTCTCGGATGGTTAATGAATATGTATGACGTTTAATGAGTGTGCACGTTAAGCAACAATACAACCACAGTCTGTTCGAGGTTCGGCTGAGACACGCTAGGAGGAGCTATCCCCGCTTCTCCCGGCCCCGCAATAAAGAATTCCTGCTTGTCAACTTCAGCCTTGTTGGCGAGTTCCTGGAGATTTCTCCAAATCACTTTTCTCCACAAAGAAAACCTTCCCAGGGACATTCCCCGGCACAAACAGCAGAGCTGCGGCTAAACCAGGTCCTGCAGCACAGATAAGCATCTCACCATGAAAGCACTCCTCATCAAGGGCATATAATCACAACACAAACCCACTTTGCTCAGCACTGCACTCCACAAAAAGCACCATGTGCGGAGGTGACTCGTTTGCAGGGCAAGAGACAAGCAAAAGCAAAGGAATGCAGCAGAATTCTGCACACAGGAAAGGAATGAGAAGCCCCTCTGGGCCTGCACGCACAGCTCACAGAGGAAGCTTCACAAGCTTCATCGAATCCCCATCCTGTTAGGTTCCAAATCCCACACACCATGGTACCAAGTGGCCCTTCTAGAGGTCTGGCTTTTCTTCAGGATCCCAAATCCCAAAGCCAGTGGTGAAGCAGCACCTCCAAGGAGCTGCCCTGAAACAATGCAGAGGAGGCAGCACAAGGCAGGCACCCAAGTGCACCCAAGCCCCAGGCTCTGCATTCCTTCACCACAGGTATAAGCATGTCCCCACAAGCTCTGGCTCCAGCCAGCTTTCGAACAGGCACAAGCATTTAACAGCTCTGAGGGGCCAGAACAGAAAGGATGCTAGAAAGTTCTCCTTTGCTCTGTCCCAGTGCCAGCGAGCCAACAGCACCCCTACACCAGCAGTGCCCCCACAGACAGCAGCAAGGGAAACAGGTTTCATGGAAGCATCAGTCCTACAGATGATGGGTTCCACAGCAAGCAATGGTCGCTCCATCATCCAGAGCTTGTGGGTCACCTTCCCAGCATGGCTGGGAGAGCAGGGGACACTGGGTGTCTGAGCAGAGAGGATGGCAGGAGGACAAACACCTCGTCATAACTGCAGGTAGATCTGGTGGTTATTGGACCCAGTGATTTGAATTTAAGGCCCAGGAGCTATCAAGCTCACAATAAGAATTCACAACCTTGAAGCAGTGGCGAAACTGAAGATCACTGCAAGGAGTGACTTCTTGGTCACATGTCCCATCTCCCGAGGCCCAAGAAGACCTCAAAACACAGAGACTTGATGGAAATTAATCTTAGGACAAATAATGCAGGAAAGGATAGACTTTCTGCAGAGGACAGGAGTGCCTGCCTCAGGTGAAGAACATGAATGGATGAAAGGTAGCAATGTTGAAAGGTGGTAAATGCTTTGCATTTAAAATAGTTCATTAAAATGCACTATGAAAGAGCATTACCTGGCCAGAGTATGCTCCAGAAATTCCTTGTTTTGACTGATAGCATCCACCAGCACGTTAAAATCTTGCTGAACAGCATATGCTTGTTCAAACAGGGCACTGGGTACTGCAGATGGGAGCAGTGTGAAGGGAGCAAAATTCACCACCTGCAAAGATGCAGCAGCAGAGAGGTCAGGTCTGTGCAGCTTACCTGGGACTGAAGAGGGGCTGCCTCTGCTTGTGTGAAGGCTGAAGCCACCCCCAGCCCTCCTGGGTGCACCCTGACAGACACATGGCTCACCCCTGCTGACCCCTGGCTTTTGAGGGCTTTGCTTGAAGAGCATCCACAGGGACTTCAGGAGCAGCTGCTCCACAGCTCAAGCTGGGCAAGCGCTTCCCACTGGAGGATGCTCTGTTTCTACCTCGACTGGAGAGCACTGTCTCCAAAATGCCTCTGGTTCAGAGCAAAGGGGAATTTGCCAGTCCTGGGTTTCAGCCATCAGTCACTGCTTTTGATCTTCGAGTCCCAGGGGTGATTTCAGACCCCATAGCTCAGGCACAGGCCCACCCTCAAAGCCAAAATATGACACCAGAGAGAAGTTCCCAATACCCCTTGACTTTTACACAAGACAAGAGACGCTGGCAGTGTGTGTGGCCTCTCCAAGCTCCCTCTTCCTCACACTCTTTGAGCTTCCTTCAGAGCTCTGACTATGGGGCTGACATCAAGGAGCAGTCCTCACAGTGGAGATCTCCCTCCTCGCACCCCTGCCATGTCCCTGCTTGCCCCCAAGCTCCTCAGGGACCCATCCCTGACAGTATCCCACCCCTCCTGCACAGGAGTACATCTTCCTCTGAGACCCTTCACCAGATCTCCCTTCAGCAGGCCGAGAACCCCATCAGCACCCTCACCCCAGCCAGGGACTCACCAGAGGTAACCCCACACATCAGCGACCCCATCTCTTGTCACCTCATCCCAGGTATGGAGCGAAGGCTGACTTGCAGCAGGGAGCACTCTCTGCAAGACATGCTCCCTGGTTCAAAGGACCAATGGGGTGCCCAGAGGCTGGGAGAGCGATGAACTCCCACCGCCACCCATATACAGGCTCCTGGCAATTTCCTAAGCTTTTCCAGATCTATTCCTCCCCTTGGAACCGTATTGCAGGGCTGTGTCTCAGGGAGACGCACTCATCAGCAGGGTGGGGGGTGAGTTAAGCCCCAGGATGACAGCCGGCTCCTCCCGCGCTGCTCCGGCTTTGCTGACTCACACCGCGGCAGGACCGAACCCGTCCCGTGACTGCGCTCTGGCACTTACATCGGAGTCGTTGGGCTGCCCCTCGGTCCGCATCAACACGCCCTGCAGCAGCGCCGCGTCCACGGCCACCGCCGCGGCCTCCTGAATGGCCCGTCTGTCCCGCAGCACGTCCTCCCAGGGCGCAGCCATGCCCGGCGCTGCGGGGCACAGCACAGTCACGCACCCGGACCGCAGCCGCACCGGCAAACAGCGCAGCCCGACCCGCAGCGCTCAGCACGGCCCAGCCCCGGCACCCGGCCACGCCTCAGGACCAGCACCGCGGGCTGACACAGCCCGAGGCCGCGCTCCCTCAGGGAGGCCCATGCGGCGCCCCCGCGGCCTCCGCGGCCGCGCAGCCCCATCCCGCCCTGCGCCAGGCGAGCCCAGGCCCGGCAGCGGGCCCGCCGCGGGGAAGCGACCCGGGGCCTGGGCCCTGACCCCGGTACCGACCCCGCCGGCTCCTCACCTGTCCCGCTGCTGCGGCCCGCCGACGCGGCACGCGATTGGACAGCGAGCCCCGCGAGCCCCGCCTCAGATGCGGATTGGCGGCGCAGCAGACCAATGAGTTTGGGAGGGCGGCACGGGCGGGGGCGGGGCTGAGTGGCGGGAGAGGGGGCGCGTCACGGGGAGGTGTGGCGTCACGTTGTGACGTCACGCGGGTGCTGGTGTGCAGCGTGGGCTCAAGGTAATGAACGCAATCTTCATTAAGAGCTCTGCGTGTCCTGGCCAGGGAGGGGAGCGCGGCGGCACCCCCAGCAACTGATCTGAAATCAGTTATCTGACATTCATCAATTATCTGACGTTAATCAATTATCTGCTGCTCTGAATCTCTTCTCTGCCAATCCCAGGCACAGCTCCAGGTTGGGCAGAGAAAAGATTCAGAGCAGCCCAAGGAGAAGGACTTGGGGGTGTTGGTCGATGAGAAAATGAACATGAGCGGCTTCAGTGTGCGCTCGCAGCCCAGAAACCAACCGTAT
>WYDI02026622.1:0-59409 GCA_009867235.2 Psittacus erithacus | reverse complement strand
TTTTCTTCTCCCACCCTGGGGGAGTTTTATTTTTCCATTTCTCCTCCCCCGCCCGCGGGGGGGGGGGGGGGGGGGGGGGGGGCAGTGAGTGGGCTGTGTGGCAGGCCTAAACCACGACAGTCGGTCCAATCGTTTTTGTTTGTGAATTCTGAACAAAGCATTGAGGAAATACAGGAGTAAAATGCTACTCAGTTTAATGATACATACTCATTGAAGTTTTCTTTTTATTGTGTACCGACATTTAAAGGAATGAGTCAGAGTGGCCCATTTAATGATGGGCTGGTTTCCTTGGCATTACATAAGTTTTGGAGTTTGTGGCAAGTTTGGTCACTTGGGAAAAAAATACTGGTCTTTCATATTGCACCTGAAGAACCTAATTCTGCTTGGCACAAAGTGCTGTGTCTTACCCAGTAGAATCAGTATGTTTCTTTGTGCCTTTTAAGATAAGGTCATGGTTTAACTGGGTTTTTACTTTAGAGAAATGCTGTTTAGTTTAGGGATTCCTACCATTGGTAGTTTGAAAAACAAAACAAAACCAACACCAAAACAAAGGAAAATTAGAAAGGACCTTTATATTAGGAATTAATTACTTTAAATATTAGGTTCATTTAGAGTTTTTAAAACTTCATTAAGTAATCACAGTAGATACAGTGCTGAGTCACCCTGTTTGTTTTTTCTATTGCTCATCTTAATTAACCATAACAAGGAGAATTTTTTAAAGTCTCTAAATGACTTACAGGAACATGCAGCAGTGGCATTGGCATGCTTAGATACCTTTGAAAATACTGTGTCCTCTGTTCACTGTAGTCTGTGCAAATGATGAACTTTACAAATACATAGGGCAAAATGTGCTTCAATCAACCCAAGCACTCTGATGCATTCAGTAATGATTTTGATAAAATGTTTTTGGAGCAAAAGCATTGCTTTAAAAATATTTAAAAAGGGTCGGTGAAACCACAATAAGCCTTGAACATTGTTCTTGGTGGGATTCAGTGTGACGCTGTCAGTTGTAAGCAGAACCAGAAGTAACAGAAATGTTTTACACAGCCAGAGGAGTTAGAACATACATAAATAACCAAGAGAATGGAATTGACTTTGGCTGAAGTTTGGGTTCCTATATGGTCTGAAGTTAAACAGAATCTTACATTTTGCTTTCCTTATCTGTTATACGAGAACCAGATTTCAAGCTGAATCTTTCCACCTTCCCATATTCTCCACTTCCTATATGCCACCTTTGAATCTGAGGGATACCCTTTGGGTGAGGAAGCCATAAAAGGAGGATGATGAAGGCAGTAGAGGGATGGACTTGGGTACTATTCAAAGGAAACCTGTGTTCTGTTTAGAGTAATGAAACTAGTTGGTAGTATTCTGTGCTTGTAGAGCAGTCCATATGGGCATGTTAGGAGAGGAAAAAAGCAACACTCACTTACTAGTGAGTACCCTTAAAGATGCTTGGCTTCCTGCTCTCTCTGCCCCTTCCATGTAGAGGTTACCTTGAGAGACTGTAGCATCAGAAGAATTAATTGTTTGAATAATAATTTAATGTGCTTTTGCTTGAAAGCAGAGATACTGTTAAACTTTTACTAAGCCATGAAGCCCTTCCTTTTTGTTGAAGTTGGTGGGGTTTTTTATGGGGGGGGTTGTTCGTTAGTTTGGGGTTTTTTTGTTTTTTGTTTGTTTGTTTTTTAACAGAAAATTGTTGACAAAAGGGTGATCCCATGTTTTATTACCTCACATTTCTTTGCCTCACTTTTTCAGTGAAGCAGAATTGAGATCAAGGAATATAGTGGACATCTTAGGTAAAAATCAGGGACAGCTGCAAGGTGTGTTTTGTAGCCAAGGAGGACCACTTATCATCTGTGCTACTAATAGCCATGTGGTGTCTTCTGTCTCTATACATTTCTTGCAGAAGAAGTTAGAGATAACCAAAGGTGCTGAGAAACATTCTTTTAATCCTGCCTCCTACACCAAAATGCCTGAGAATTGAACAGAAGAGCTTCTGAGGTGCTGTAATAAATAAACATATCTGCTGTGGATAAAATTGGCTGGACACATCTTCCTCCAGAGATGAAAAATGCAGCCCTGTGTGATAGCTAGAGGGGTGAGTTAAGGGTGATCCAAGCTTCTTGCAGCCCCCAGGAGATATTAACAATCACATTTAATGCTTACATAGCCCTTTTCCAATGTTTAACTGGATTAGTGGAGGCTTGTAACTTAAAGGCTTCTGGGGACATAAAACAGAAGAATACCTGAAATCCATTAAAATAAAAAATACCCACAGAAAGCACAGTGTTCCCTGCATAAATCTCCAGCTCCACAACAAAAGCATGATGAAGAACAAATACAACCAGGATGTAGAAACATCCTGCTCCTTGTGGACCTATCCTAGAAGAGGAGCCCTCAAACAGGAAAATATGAAGACATGAGTCCTCTCAAACTCGAGCTTCACCAAAAGTAGCTTGTTATGTACAGGGTATACATCAGGATATACTCAGCAATCAAAAAAAACTAGAGATGGTGTCATATTGATAACAGTGGTAGATAAAGGGTTTCTTTCAACATGATAGCAATAAATTAAACTCAAGTTCTTGATAGCCAACATGTGATCTGGCCCTAGCATGTTTGTAAAAAGGGCAATAAGGAAGACATAAAATAAGTCTGAAATAAAGCCAGACTATGTGAAAGGAGAAATATGTTGCAGTTTGTGGAGTTGGTAAGAACAGCTAAAAATTTACTTTTACCTGAAGTGAAAGTGAAGAAGTTGGTAAAGAATTTTGGTGGTACAAAGTAAGAGTCCCCTCCCTGGGTTCTTTGCAAACTGATGGAGCTAAGAATTGATTCATGTACAAAACACTGGACAGCAACATCCTAAACAAACCTCCTGCTAATATCAGGTAGATCTAGATAGCAAGGTTTTCAAGAAAATGATACCCGACACCCTTTGTAACCCAATAGTGGCAATGCATTATTGCTAACAGATGCTGTGGCAGATTCTACATGTATGTTTTGAATCTGTACATTAAAATGGACATATATCAAATCCATGGGATTGATGTTGTGTGTTGTCAAAGGGATAATCTAAGTATTTGTGGTTGTCATTAAAGTTGCCCAGTGTTTCCTAATGCAGGACTTACTTTTCATTTGCTTAGAAGTCTGCCTGGCTTTAGTTTGGTAAAATTTAGACTGATTATTTGTGTTACATATCTGTTATGTGAAAGGAACCTATCATCAAAGCCTCATTTGTAATGCATACCTAAGAAGCTGAACCAAGTTGTACCAGCAGTGTCAGTGTTAAGTTTTGGCAATTACCGCTCCAGTAATTTTGGTCCATATCTCTGCGACAGTAGTACTGGAATATTAAGAGCTGAGTAAACATGTCTGTGCTGGCCCATGTAAATTGAGCTCTTAATCAGTTGTTTCTGTGCCTTGTTCACCAAACAAGTGAATCCTGGAGGCCTCTATCTGCTCAAGTGCACAGCTGTACCTGAGGCATTCCCTGTTCCTTGAGAAGGAAGTGCTAAATCCTGCAGTTCTCTCCTCATGTGCTGTATGTGCTTCACCCTCCCATGCACATGTGGCAATAGTATTTTTTGTTTTTTCTTCCCTTTCCTTCCTCCAGCTCCTAAAACTGGAGGCTTGAGTCTGATGTTATTTTAGGCTATTTTCTAAAGAATATATCCTTTCCTGAATATTTATCCTTTTGACACAGGACAATTATGTAGCAGCCGTGTTACCTCTTTAATCTTTCCCATGAAATACAAGTGAAAACAAGTGTGGTTTTATTGTCAACAGATCGCACGTTGGAGCTCAATTTCAGTGACTTTACTTACCATGTACATTAGCATCTGACTCCAGAAGTAGCCCTACTGGATTCATTGGGTTTGCTCATAGAGTAAGAGGTCTCTCACTGTAAGTGAATGCAGAGAAGTGGTTCTCTAACACTTGATCAGACAGAAGACCTGGGAAGAAAAAAAAATTGAGGTCTTAATTATTTCTTTCTGATTTTTGACTTCTGTCAAGTTCTGTTAAACCTACTAGGAATTCATATGAACATGAAAAGAATAAATACTGAGGTAGTATATTAAGATTTGGCTTCTCTTGGTAAGGGAAAACAGATATTCTGATGCTAATAGCTCAGCATACTGCAAGTACAGCAATGCACAGGCCATGTGAGCAGTTATGTGCCTGGTTGACCAAACAAATATAATTGTGCTCGGTCAACCTGATAAATGGTGACACATGACGTGTTCCTTTCCAGCAAGACACAATGTGTGATTTCATCATGGTACATTGCATGGGCCAGTAATCAAAAGCTTTTGGTATAGGAAATCGAGTAGTTCTGTTGTAACTATTAAGGAAAATACACTGCAGCTATATGCCTGTTTGATGTTTTTTTGCATCCTTTTTTCTGTCAGGTGAAACTTGTTTCGTTTTATAAACCTCAAATCACTATCCAATTGAATATGTATTGTCATTTAATCACAATCTTAGCATTTTCTATTATTTGCACCTTGATTTCCTGGTTTGTTTTTTTTTCTTCAAAGCATATGTGAAACCTGAAGACTTGTTTTCAATGAGTCTTCAGTGACTTTATTTGTATTTTGGAACATGTGTGTACAAAGATTTAGAGGTCTCTGTGAACACAAAACTCTAACCTGTGTTGATAGCGATGATAAAAATTCAGTAGCTGCTCCTATAAACATCCAGTTACATCTCTGTATCTACTTGCATGCATAATTATGCATGCAACATTTTAAAAGTTAAGTCATTCATAATTGTCGTTAACTCTGCAACTGACAAAAGGTGTTCATCTTAATGCTTCAAGAATGTGCTTGGCAGTATGTCCATTAGTATAAAATATAGGTAGCAAGTTTATGATTGCAAAACCACTTCAGTCCCCAGATAGTTGGGAAAGCTGATAAATTGTAGACAGTATAGGCAGCACCTTGGTAGCAAGAGTACCTAAGTCTGTCCCTGTCAATTGTCTGTCTACTCAACTGTTGGAAGCATGCCTGCCCTTTGGGGACCTAGAGAACCATTTTTTGCTTGTTTTTTGTTTGTTTGGATGGGAATTTTTCATGGAAAAGGTGTAGAAAAGCAATATTTCCATGCCATAGTCCATAACCAAGCTGAAAAGAAGAATGCTAGAATCCTTTTGTATTTTCTTTATGACTAGAGGAGTGTTGTTAAAAGGCTTAAAATAACCAGTGTTTTTCAAAGAATCTTTCTTGCTGCAAAACTTTTGTCTGCAGCAAATCAACAAGCTCCAAAACTTGCGTTTTGCTTAATTTTCTAAGCAAAGTAATTTGGCTCAAACTTCACACAGGGGTATTTTCAAAATGCTAAGAGAAACTCATAATTTTCAAGATTAGAATCATACTACACCTTCAGGACAGTGCTATTCCTCTAATACTGATAGAAAAGGTTTCTTTTGTATGTAGGGTATTGAGTTCAGTGTTGAAGTTCCTCATGTTGAAAATATTCATAATGGTATTATTGTGATTGAGCTCTATACAGTCAGGTATCTTAGCTGATTCGCTGTATTGTTGCTGTTTGTATCAGGATAATAGAGTTTGGATTTATTTTTCCTTCAGTAATTTTCCAGTCTGTTTATGAATATGCTGAAGCATTTTACGTGTTATGCAGTCTTAATACCTTACTTCTGGATTATTATACAAACCCAATGTGAAGTTCATTATCTGCAAGGTTTTTGAGTTGGGGCTATTTTACACAGATATTAATGGGTATGGTCTTTGCAGGAATTTGATTTTACAGCAGAATTAGAAATCAGAGCAACAAAAATGATGCTAATCCCCAGTAACTTGGTAAAGGGTTTTCCGGAGTTAGACTTTTCATGAGGTTTTCTAGCAAGTGTTTATATTCGGTGGTTTATTCTCATAGCAGAGCTCACTGAGAGGAGCTTGGTGTCTTCATTTTTGTTATTCACACAAGTCCTTCCTATCCTACTGTGAACCTGAAGGGACATCATCCTGCCCACTGCCATTTTTTTTTCCTCTTGCTATTCTAAAATGGTGTTCAACTTAAGGATGTGCTCAGTGGATTGCTGGCTGATTTCAGGATTTTGTGTTGCTTCTGTGTGTCAAAAAATGAATTTTTCTCTGGAATTCTGGTGGACAAAATAGGTTTAAAGGTTTTCAATCTATTTCAAAAACACACTTCAGCCAAACTTTACACTTCTGTTCCAACCTCCTTTTATGAATACCTGCTGAGATGGAATCTTTTTTTTCTCTCTTTAATGTTTTGGGGTGGTTTTTTTCTGCCACATTGATTAAAAATGCCAAATGGCAACAAATACTTGTCTCAGACTGTGTCTGCACAATATTTTTTAGTAATCATGTAATCTGTCTGATTACATAGGCTGATTATAAAAGCAGGTGTTCATATCAATTACATAAAACGACTTCCCTTTTGCAAATAACTGTCATGAAGGGGCAAATTGTGCTCTCATGCTACTTTGATTCCAGAGTCACTCCATTAAAATTAATGGACAGTCTTTGGATTTCAACCAAGTTAAGGTGTTTAGTGAACAGTTCAGATGGCAAACTGGCAGCCATATGTATCTGGTATCTTATTGTATAAACACTTTTTCCCCAGGTGTTGTTTTGCAGCCAAAGAGAATGTTTTAGAGCGATTGTGCAGAGGTCATTACCTGAGATACAAATTAAAGAAAGAAGCTTTGTAAAGTGGAATTTTTGTTTGTTTGATTTAAAGAGTGGGAATTTGAGGTCTGGTATAAACAAAGTGTTTCATTTTGTTGATATCATTGATGGCACTGAAAATTTTCTTGGAATTAGGCTCCAGGCAAAAAATACAGTGTATTTCAGGAGCAGCATTTATTTGCTACAGATACCTCTGCAGTTCCCTAATGTGGGTAATGGTCTTCCTTGACAGCTGCCCACCTTTCTTCAGTTGAAATATGGTTCCATTAGCACAGAGATGCATTGAGGTTCCTTGGATACTAATTGTGTCCCAGCATCTCCTGATAAGACCCGAAGTATTCCTACCTCCCCCATAGGAGATTCGTTTGCTGTGATGCTGAGTAGGATGGTGTTAGTATGTCTCTCACCAGTCCTTCTTGATCTTTGGGTTGTTCTGCTTCATGAGATGAAATACATTTTTACCTGCAGTGAACCCTAATCTAAGAAATAAAGTCGCACCAGTTTGAAGTTTTTCTCTACATTACAGTAGACACGACACAAGTATAGACAGTATAGCATTAAACAGAAAATTAGCAGAGACCTGGGGAAAAACAAGCAAGCCAGCAAAAATATGTCAGAGTAAAAGTGGTGTTAGAAATCTACAGTACTATCATGTGCAGTTTCAGCAGTGTTCTTTCTTAAGAGACAGCTGTAGTGACCTCTTCTAGCCTTAAGAGTTAAGAATCTGTGATTTTTATAGTTGGGAAAAAACAGCAATTGTTATGTATTTTAATTTCAAATACTTCTAAAAATTGTTTGGTGTCAATAACTTTGTACATAACTGACTCAGCTGTTTACATATGGGTTGCAGTCTACCTTTTCAATCAATTCCTTCAACAATATAAGCCTTATAATAGATATATTTGAGCACTGTCTGGCGCTTAGAGCTAATATTAAGGCAAGGCAAAGCATTTTGTGATTTTCTTGCAGGGCTTCATTGTCTTTTTTATATCGCAGAAGGAAAGATAGAAGGTTCTATCCTTAAGGTTTTCAAGTTACTAGACTTTTTAATCATGCTCTGCATTTGAACTGGAACACTGCTTAATGCTATTTATTATATTGCAATCCAAGTTCATTGCACTAAACCCAATGCTCTCATGATTTGAGCACAGCTGAGTTGATTCTGTTGTCTAATCTGTGAATTCATAACCTGCTATATACAAATGATAGCTTATCAAAACTTGATTAAAAGGTAGAGACTGAGGAGGCAGGATAGGAATCGCAAATGCTACACCTTTTGAACTCTCCCTTGAAAACCCCAGTTGCAAATAGCTGATATTAGTAGGTTGCTATCACAAAGGCTTGAACAGGCCAGTGGTGCACATCAGTGTCAGCTGTGTATCAGCAGTGATACCTGCCTGTCAATTACACTTATCTCTGAAGTTTCATGGGTACATACTACCTTCATAAAACATACTAAACAAGAATATCCCATGCACAGAGCTCTGTAAGAAGTTGACTGGTTTGTATGATGGTTACAGATGGAGGACCTGTGAAGGGGGGTGAAATTCAGAAGAGAAAAACACTTTAATAAATCCTAACTCTTGACTGTAATGGATGATGATTTGACTATGTAACTTTAAGTAGGTTTGAGTTGGAATAAATGTCAAATATAATTCAGTTCACACAGCAGTGTGAAAAAAACTGTTACTTCTCTAGAAGAAAACCTGACAGCCCAGCTTTCTTAAAGGGCTTTTCTGTCTTACTCGTTTGTTCTCTCTTTTTAATGAAGGCTTTCACAATTGACACTTCCTTAACAAAAGGTAACACAGGTCATTCTATTAAACAGAATATTCTTCCATCAGCGACATCACAGCTGTAATATGAGATCAGAAACTATTATTTCTCTTTCATCTGATAAGAAAGGATGAGTTGTTACTCATAAGAATAGTGCGGTGTTATGAAGTGATGTCTGCAGACTGCAGGTGCTTGATATTAATGGCACATGTTGAGAAAAAGGTATTCAACTGCCATTAAAAAGAGAAATAAATCTATACATATATGTGGTTCTTGAGTGAAACAACAAAGGCACTACATTAATACCCAGTTCTGCAACAGACTTCACACTTACAGAATCCTTGTGGGAATGGATCTGGGGGATGGGGAGAGGAGAGAAAGGATCAAAATTGCTTAATGCCTCTGATTAAGATCAGATTTTCAAGAGCTTAGAGTATTGAGTTCTGAGATAATTGGAAAATGTACTCATGGGGGCACAACAGGAGTTGCTGTATGCTCAGCATTTTTTAAAACCATGCCTTTGTTTGCATGATTCAGTGGGATATTTTCTGAAAGCTGGTCTTTTTCTCCATCAGTTCACAACATGGAGATCGTTGGTAATATTTTTCCCTTGTACTTCAGTCTGGTTTCTTTTCTGCATTACAAATGATGGTCAGAATTTGTGTCCCCTTATTTGTGGCCACGTTTCTGATCTGCTGTGGTTGGTACAGAGCCATAAAAGTATTCAGGAGTCCTTCAGATGTGTCTGTTGTATTTTAGCCTTCTGGGGCAGGATCACTCTGCTTTTAATTGTTGGGGATTTCTGAGAAGATAGCAATATGTGTGCCAGTCAAAGTTAGGAAGAATGGGAGTGTTGGATTTGCTTCTGATAGGGGAAGGACCAAACCAGTATGGGCTGAAAAAGGAACTTTCCCTCCAAAGGCAATCAAGAAAGATTCAAAAGCAGGGAGAGAAAGGAAGAGCCAAAGCAGAAAGTTGTAGGAACTGGAGATTGCTTGTGACAAGTGATTCAGGAAGCACCTGTTTTGTCAATAATTTGGCCACGTAGGAGCTAACTACGATGCCACTTCTTGTTGAATGTTGGGATATGAGTTAAATCAGCCTTGTACTAAAAATAAAGCAATAAATGTGCCTGAATATCAAGGAGCTGGGTTGAACTACTAAGGGCCACTACGGAAACATAAAAAAGATTTGTCCTTGTAGCAAGTTCTGTTCTGAATGAAATTAAATAAGCAATGCTGACGGATAGTAAAAAGATGGTGGAGGAGAAACACACCTGTATTGTTCTCAGGTAAGACTGAGATTCAGTTTGTATTTGTTACAGAAAATGTGGCAAATAGAGATTGGTGAAAATTGAATTATTTATGGATAGAGTAGGAGTTGTGAAGAAAAATCTTTCCTGCTATTGGCAATGTTTTTTTATACTTCTCTTGAGGTGATTAAGAAAATCATTGTGGTAGTCCAGTCTGAAGACAAATTTTGACATTTTCCAGTCATTCCTTAATTGTAGTTGTTTATGACTTGGGAGAGAAGCTGGCTGTATGGGGTGTGAGTAATGATGATATCTCCTGTGATTACTCAGAAGGCAGCAGGACTTATAAGGTTTCCTGCAATTTTTATCTGCATGAATTGTACAAAAGCCACTCTGAGATATAGTATTTCTCAAGCAGCCAAATACTGTTCTTAAAGGGTTCTTAAAATTACTCTAGGAAATATATTTTGTATGTAGATCAAACCAAAATAACGTAAATCTTAGAACTATGTATACTGCTATATTTCTCTGTCATATCTGTAGTACTGCTTTGAAGTAAGAATCATACTTGGCTCCCCTTCATTTTAGCCATTTCTGTTTTTGCAAGATGATCATTTCAGGGTGGAAGACTATGGTACCCAATTAGTGCTTTCCTAATTACTATTCAGAATTTAATAGATTGAATTCAGGATGGCTACTGGGAAGTGAGGGAGACAAATATTCTGATTATTCAGCAGGATTTGCAAATCACGCATTTATTTGCAATGGGAATCCATGGGTCTTGAACTCTTGCTTTATCATATTACTCCAAATCCCAATGGGGAAACTTGTCCTTGCAGAAGACAAAAGTTTCTTGTGATTCGGTCCAAGGGAACACTAAGAACTGCCAGCAGCCTTTTTGCCTTCCATCTGCAAGGGACACTCTTGACCTTGTATTTTCCACAGTGCGTATATTTTAATAAAACTTCAGATTGAGACTGTGCACAAGTTCCTCCTTGAAAAATATTTTCAAAGATCTCTCTGTGATCGGGCTGTATCATTCCATTAATTCAGATAAACAGAAACAGAACTCAACATCCAGAAACATCGGTAACTCTTAATGATGATGGAATGACCTGGTTTTTTGGAGGCAAAGAATGGTTTATACTGACTGTAAGTCAGCGTGCTTTTACAAAATGTGGCTTTTGATTCCTTTTTTGAGTGAGCCAAGTATGGTTCATTCAGAATTTGTAATATAATGGTGAATGCTGTGATTCTGCTTTTTTTTTGGTGTGGTGAGACTGCTAGTGGTAATTACTAGGTCTAAAAATATGTACGTTACCTACCTTGCAGATCAGGAATGGGAGGAGGGATGGAGCGCTAATACAAGTGTTAACTTTTCACACTGAATTGAGTACCTCTGGATAATATGAAAGTCACAGAACACTGGCCTGCTATAGAGGATAAACCAGCTCCAAGGCCTGAATTCTTATACTTCTGAAAGCCAAGACATCCATCACAAGCTGTTTTACTTTAACAGATGGTCACAGCAAACCTGATTCTGCAAACTCTTCTTGCATAACAAAGGATTATTTACTTCACTTACACGCTGCATATATTAATGTGAAGAAGGACTCTATAGACCCCTAATTTCAACTCTTTGGGATTTTTTAAGATCAACTAGATCTGGACTTCATAGCTTTAGCCACGTTTTTTATGCCAGAAAATGAAATTGAACCTGATTTTATAGTAAAGATTTTATTTCTCAGGGTAAATATTTGTATATGTCAGACTGAGCTTCAGCAGATTTAATGGTCTTCATATTTGACTCTGTCTAAAGGGAACTACAAAGTTGAATGGGTGGAGGTTACATTTAAATTAAGGAAAATCTGCTTTTGAGACTTGTTCTGACAGCACAGATGATGTTTCTTTTTCTTTACTGTTTGTTTCCTTGTTCAGTGTCTACTATTTTGATCTACATTATGTCCATTACAACAACAGTTTTACATTAAATGGTCAAAATGCCAGAAAGGAAAATGAGAAGAAACCCACAGGATGAAACCTGTTTGGTTTTTATTTTGGAGAAGTACAAGTAGAGATATTCTAAAGTGCTCACAACAGAGGACAGTTTAACATTAAGCTTAATAGTTTAATTCCATCATCGTAGTCCTACAATGCATATAAGTATTACCTCCATTGTAAAGCACAGGTAGTTGAGTTAAACAGCCCTCCAAGTCTTACAGTGAATTGCTGAGAAATCTCATGACTCTCTAATGCCTTGGTTTGCTGCCTGCCCATCACAGTCATGCTCTTGTTGGGATCTAGGAGTCATCTTCAGGTGGATCCTGTTTAAACTATCGGTGTACGAGTTTGTTGTAATATACTGGTCTATGGTGAGAGCAGGCATTTTTGCTCTTCTTTTTTCTAGAGTGTAACTTTCAGCAGAAAGGTTGCTGAGATCCATGTCAAAATAAAGCAAAGTTTGCATAACTTTAGGGTCTTGTGTTGAGGGGGGGGAGGCTTTGTGAGCCTGTAATTTTATTACAAATCTTACATTGAGAAAAAGACATGTGATTCTTGCAGCAGTGATCTCTGTTTGTAGAGTGCCATGTGCTTTGGGAAAACAGTTGCCATACCTTGTCAGCTTGCATTATGCTACAGCATTCACAGCAAATTGTTTTGTTACCATCACTGTATTGTGAATGAATCTTTTGAAGGTATGAGGTTTTTTTGCTTATATTTAACAGAGTGTGGATTAATAAAGATCACAGCTGATTATTTTGCCTAAAAATAAAACAGCTGGATTTGGGAATAGATGCAATTAATACAGCATTCATAAGTTCTGAAGGTGGGTATAGACAGAATACTGGCATAAAACCAAACAATTTTTCGTTATATGAGAATTTAGAGTATCAGAGGATCAGTCAGTGCTATTGTGTAGCATAATGGGAACTACAGACCATCAAATGCTTTCCCAAGGTGCCCAGATCTGATAAAGTTACAGGGCAGCAGAGAAATCACTTTAGCTGCAACTTTTGATGGAGATGCCTATGTGAACGTTTGAATTACCTGTAATCTACACTGCTCATTCTCCTTCAGAGATAGTTTGTCAACTTGCAGTGTCACTTAGATGTGAATAATGGGGAGAAGTCAAAAGATGTTCTTGGGAGTTTGAAGCACAAAATACATAAACTCCCAGCATGAGCATGGTGAATCTCGGACACTCATGACAATACAAACTTGAAGTGCATATGAACATAATTTGTATCCCATGAAATAGTTCCAAAGCATTGCAGACATGTGAAGATTGTGTCCATATTGATTTTATTGGTGAAAAACAACTTCTTGTTAATAGTTTATGATGTAGACATATGGATAGGCTGCAAAATTTAGCTTTTTCACTTCTTTTTGTGAATGTCTCCAAGTGAGGCAGACTTTATTCAATGGGACTGTTTTATTGTAGAACTGGTTTTAGTTGGAAATCAAATCTGTACTGTATTGAGCCATACTGTGCTATGTTGAGCCATATGGCCCCAGTTCACTGAACAGTGTTTCTCTCTTGTATATGTAGGTTCCATATTCCATAAGCAGCTCTGACCGAAATCTGAAATCTCAAATTCTCCCAAAACCTGAAGACTAAACATAGTAAACAAGAATTGTTTATATTAGAATACTTGCATCGCGCTGGAGCTGTTCTACGAGGTTGGGTTTCTGTAAATACTGGTGCCTTGTGCCCTGAACAGGGGCTGCTGAGCAGCAGGGGGACCTTAGAGTACCCCGATGTCACCAAGAGAGAGATGGGAACCGGATGAGCAGATCTTACCTGAGGCTTCAACAGGTTGGCTATGTTGTTGAGAGTTTGCAGAGATTTACCATTCCCTCAAATTCATATGGGCCACTCCAAAACCATAGCTTCAACTTCTTGTTTCATCTTGTTTCAACTAGCTGTTGGCAATCTGATATTTCTTAGAGCTTGTTTTCCAGGTGAATAGCACAGCTTCTTAATGGCTTGCAGTGATTACTGTCAGTTAGTGTGGTGCCACAGCAGGTTACTTGGGCGTGAACCTCCACTGTTCTCTTTTAATCTCTTCCTCCTTTGCTGCAGTGATTATAACACCCTGAATCCCATCTAACTTTTCATTAATGCCCACTGCTGTGGTTGTTTGCAAAGTCACATTCATAGCTCCAGGCTGTTTTCTGTATATGATGGTGGAAATTGAAGGCATTGTGTAGCTCATTTGAATTAATTTGCTGTAAATATTTGATGTCTCTTTCAAAATTGCCAAGTTTTCATTTAGGGGTTAAAAAAGGCAGAACTGAGCTCAGAAAACAGCAGTTCTCAGTACTCAGTGTGACCAGTCTGGTTTTTGCAGCTGTGTTTATTTATTTTTATCATGGTTGCACCTACAGACAAAGGTATGATTGAGCTCGGCACTGCCCAGATGTGAAGCAGAGAGACTGTCTTGCCCTGAGCAGTTTGCAATCAGACTGACAGAAAAGTGGATGTGCTGAAGCTGTCTGAAAACTTAGCTAGGACTATAGGCATGCTGACTGCCGTGGGATCCTTTTGCTGCATTGTTTATGTTTTGATACTATTTCTTCATCCCAAATCATCACCTTGATTTATACAGCTAAATCTCACTGAAATCTTGATTTAGGTTCCTTTGGTTTGTATAAATATACAATGTTGTTTAGTTATCAAAGACAAATTATTTCGCAGACTACAGATGTCTAGAGGTAATTTGGGAAGACTAGCTATCCTCCGGAGCAATCTTTCTTCTCGAATGAGGTTTATTTTTTCTCCGAGTTTTGGGTATTGTGGGGGGCTTGTTGGTTTGGGTTTTTTCATTGGTTTGTTTGTGTTTTTTTTTCTTGGTAAATGAGGCATCTTTGATGTCTTTTAAGTCCCATGGGCCTGTCCATTTTCAATAGCAATCAATGAGTTACAGCTTATGCCTCTACAAACTTTTTCTTGTCTGCATATTAGTTCTCTTCATGAAATGCCTAGGAGCAAGCTGATGATAGCGAGATAGATTTGACTGAGACCCTGTTGGGCAAGAGAGTAAATGACCCATTTCCCTTCTTTCTCCTCCCTCCCCTTTTTTTTGTTCTTTTTCACCTTCCTTCCTTCCTTCCTTCCTTCCCTGCCTGTCACTGAACTGTTTAACTTGCAATAAATTATCAAGAACTGTTAGTAAATTAGTTTGCCACCTGGGATGGGCTGTTGATTATTTTGTGATTTCTATTTACTTCTCTAGAATGGTCTGCAGACTCAGGAGACTGCTTCTTTCAAGAAACTCACTTGTAGAAATTACAAAAGGCCATTTTTTCTGAATATAAATTATACTGAGAGGTTTTAATTAAATTTAAATTATGTGAAATAGGCTTTTCATATCTCCTATCATTTCTTTTTTTCTATCTCATCCTTTATGGCTAACTCGCACCACTCAGCCTCTACTCAGTTGTGTTTTTAGGAGCATTACCTTGAATACAATTGATATAAAATATCATAAACCTTCTTACGCTTTTGATCAGTGGCTATCCATGGTCCATGGCTGCAATAGATTAAAACATAAGGGGTGAAGGACAAGGTGTCTTGGAAATTTACACTGAGAAGGATTTTATAAACATAAGCAAGTGTGCTATATTGTTTGCAGGACTAATACTAACGGGACAAAAATGCAATTAAATATTTCTAATTATAACTGATGCTAGAAAATCAAGGGTGGAATCTCATGCTTCTGATGTAGGAATCTGTGATCCTGCCTTATCAAAATGTTAGGGTCTTGGACTTTACTTGGGCATCTAGCTTTTTCCAACAAAATAGATAGAAACCTCTGAAAAAAAAAAAAGCCCAGAGGGCAATCCAGCCTTCCCAGCTTCGGTGCCTTCTCTTTGCTGTGGATTGTAAAGAAAGCAGCATTTGTGGAGGATGGCGAGGTGGTTGTTGTAGCCACATAGCCTGCCCCTTAGCCCAACAGGTGATCTGAGAAGCAAAGGCAAAGGAGAAGAAAAAACAGTGAGATAAGGTGAAGTCCTTATCTGTGAATAAGAATATGTCCATTTGAAAGGAAGGAAAGGGAAATACAGTAAAAGCATGCAACCTTCGAGCCAAAGAGCTATGTTCCGATGCAACATCTGGGGAGTATCCATCTGGGTCTGTCAAACACTGGAACTGCAACTCCCAGAACGATACCTAATTACCAACTGAGATTAATTGTTCTTATCCTACTTGTCTAACCTAGGTTATTTAAGACTGCCTATTCAAATCTGAAGACATACAGGTCTGTGTTCTGTTTGCTGTGTATGTGCATGCCAGTTGAAGAGTAGATTTAATCAAAAACATACACATCTGTACAGCTGAGATTAGAAATTGGCTCTGGAGCAGTAAGGCATTCTTCCCTTATGGAAGTTAACTCCAAGATACTGAGACCACTGGAAGCATCAGTACAGTGTGGTCTTAATGTATAGTAAAGAGATAAAATGTATTATTATACCTGCCCATGGCAGGGGGGTTGGAACTAAATGATCTTAAGGTCCTTTCCAACCCTCACTATTCTATGATTCTATGATTCTGTCATTGGAAGTGGATGGTGCTTTAAACTGGAAATTTGAAGTTACACTGCAATAGGTGGGGATTTTTGGATTTTGTTTGGTTTGGGTTCTTTTTGTTTGCTTGTGGTTGTTTTGTTTTTCCCCATAACAGCAGCTGGTATTTATATGGATGCTGTTTTTATTAATACGTATTAATACTTATTTTACTGACAGTGTTGGGGGAGAAGTAAGGGAGTGTTGGTTTCTAAGAGGGAGGAGTTGCTTTTTTTTTTCACTCCTAAAGTGTATTTTGTTGATGTGGGGCTGTTTCCAGTAGCCCCGTATTTACTTCTAATATCCTTGAAACAATCCAGTGACTTGTATCTGACCCCTTCTGGTAATGAAATAAAAATGTGAATAATATGGAGATTCTGAGGGCAATGGCAGACGGGGGGGGTTTCCTCCTTTCTTTGTAGAAATAAAGATGTTCCTCCCATATACCTTCAATATTTTGTTCCCATTCTTGAATTTCTCTGGTTTTTTAGTTCCTCTGCTTCTCTTTTAAAACCATCTGTAAGCACATATTTTTATTCCCATCTTGTTGGTATTGATGTGAAATGTAGATCAACTGTGATGTATGTAAAGTCTCACAGGACATTTGTATTACAGCCTCAAGAACCACTGCAGAAGCTTGTAAGTGCCAACATGGTGTTAGGACCAATGTGTTGTTTGGATTCTGATTTAGATGAGGTCAGTCCCAGGGTCTCTAAAATGGTCAGTTTGCAAAGTTCCAGCTGACTGAGAACAGAATTGGTACTTCAAGACTAACCTTGGTCTGCTGGTTTTAGAGCTCTCTGTGGCTGTAGTCATGTAAGGGAAGAGAAACAATATCACTTGGATTTTCTTTTTCAGTATCAGCCATAATTCATAGCTGAATCTCTGTCAGCTCCTGAAATCTTCCTAGCTGCCTCTTGTGTCTGTAAACATCCGCAGTCAGGATCCGGAGTCTCCAGCTTCTCATTTTCAGAAAATATTATGTTAAAACCAATAAAAATCCCCTGGATTAATTACAAACTTTTCATGAGGATTAAATTTTAGTGAAAGTGAGAGAAAGAGGATTAGTAGAAATGTTTGTGCATTCATTTCATTTCCTTTCCTATTCACTTCTCAACTTTTCATTAAAATGTACTGAAAAGAGCCAAAGTAACATTCCTGGGGACAATATAGAAGCAATAACCCTTGCCCCTACATTTTATCAGTTTAGCAAATGAGCAAAAGACCATTTTTTCTATTTCTGCCTTGGTTTGATGACGTGCAGCCTTTTCTTTCTCTCATATATGAGATTGTGTACAGAATTGCCTAAGCTTTAGTAACGGCAGCATTTACCTAAGATACCAAGGCTTGCAGTGGTATGTGCAAGTTCTCTAACTGATCCACAAAGTCAGCATCTCTGTCCTAGCATATATTTTTTTTATCTATGTGCATAAGGTGGAACAGTCCCAGAGGGAATATCCTCTCCTCCTAATTCCCTCATGGGCTTTAGGAATCATGCTGGTAAATTTTCTGATCTAAGTTTTCAGCAGTACATTTCAGTTATGGCAAAACAATGCTTTTCAATGCAAAAAGTGTTTTGTGCATCATCTTTCAAAAGCGCCAGTCACCAGTCCCAAGTACACCTGATGAAGACTAGCACAAGTACCAGGTATGTGCATTTACTAAAAAACTACCTCAATATAAAATGGGTACTTCAGAACCGTAAAAATCTAAGCCCTGATGGAGAAAGGTTTATTATCTACAGTGCTGCTAGAATCAGGCACAGCAGTACCATATGCTTCTGAATATAAAAGGTCTATTCTTCGCTGAAGTCCTTTTTCTATTAATGAGATTTGCCTTAATGGGACCAAAAATTACTTTAAAAGACATTTCCTTTCTGCTTTTTAAAAGCTTTTTTTCCAGTCCATTTGAACTGGATATCAAAGATAAGGGGGAATCTTTCAATAGCAAGAGTTTTTGTAATTAAGCTTTGTAGCCTACATAATGGAGGTATGGACAAAGTGAAAAATAATTACTGTTTTTCAAGCGGTTCCTTCTGCTGCTCTGCTTCCCTTTCTTCCACACTTCAATTTTTCCTTCAAAACTGCATAATCAGTTGTGCCTTATGTATGAAAGACTTGCTCAACGCAGCTCTTTCCTGCAGGTTTGTATTTTCCCGTGGGTCTAGGGGAGAAGAGCTGTTCAATCTTTAACTATACCCAGATCTCCATTAAAGAGAGTACCTACGGTTCTCAAAAGGAAGCAGGTGCTTCCTGAAGGGTAAGGACTTTAGCAACAAACTTCATAGTGCCAGCTACCCCTTTAGATACAGGAACGGAGAAATTCAAAATGCGGTATGAGACACATCTGAGGGACTTTGTAGATGATGCTACGATGGTTATGATGTTTGTTGTTTTCCAGTCTTCGGGAACATCTCCTAATCCCTGGAGCCTTTCACAGCTCTCAATGATTTCAGCCACCTGCTTCAACAACTTTGGATGTAGCCCATCTTACTGCATGAACCTGTGTGTTTTTGCGGTGTATATACGCACCACCACCCCCCTACCAAGTTTGGCAAATGACATTTATTCCTTATGATTTGTAATAGAGTTAAGTACACTGATCTCCATAAGAAGTGCTCTATAGAACTGAGAATGAGAGGAATAGAGATGCTGAAGTTGATGCGTTACCTGGCAATAGGAATATTATGGCTTGGCCTTTGGCTTTGAGAACGCCAGGAACCTGTTGATTATTTGGGATTGGAAGGGATAATTTGTGCAAGGTGGGATTCCCCAGAGTAACATTTTGAGATCTCCATTTTCTAGTTTTCCCAGAAAATTCTTATGTGGCCTTATAATAGAACTGAGTTCCATAATGAAACACCAGAAAGCACAGCTGTAATGTTTTTAAGGCAAATGGGGGTTTTCCTATTACACAAGACAGCGAGGTCCTGATCAATCCCATATGACTGATATTCTTAACCACCACAACTGCCTTTTCTTCCTTCATATTTTCTCCTCATCCACTAGTTACCATCTATGTAGTTTCTCTTTGAATTTAGTGCATTTTTACTGCTGACAAATTAATGGCTGGAGACTAGGAACTATTTGACCTCTTTCTTCATTAAATTAGATCAACACACATATGCAGTCATTTGTTGTACATCCATTATCTTGTTTGGGAAGCATTGTTTTTGTTTTTTTTGCTTTATGATCTCTTCAGGCAGAATATATTTGAAGGTTCATTGGAGGTCCGCAAAGTAACTTTATGAATTAGATTAGTCTGTGAATGACCAAGTTTAAAAGATCAGTATGTGCCTGTTCCTGTGTGGGAAATACTAATATTTGTGGAGATGTTGGTGAGAGAGTGAAATTCACCCATTTCTGCTGTGCAGTCCAAATCAGTTTGTTTCCTTCAAGACCCACAAATGTCCTTATTTTATGGACAATATAAAACCTGGTTAAGGAACAGAATTGGTTGTATGCTTCCCCATTTCTGTTCCCCACTCAAGCTGCTGATCTAAAGATCTAAAGCATACTGGGAAATACTGTCTGATTTAGTCCCTGGTATACTGGAGGGCATAGTTTTAACTGAAACAGTTTGAATATGTAAATATATGAATAGGATGATTATTCCACAAAGCATCTGAACATTAAGTTTTGCTTTTTTTTAGATTTATGAACTATACAAAGGCTATGTTAAGTGATCACTTTTGCTGAAGAATTAGCAATAACCAGGCTAACACTGGACCTTGCAGGAAGACCAAAAGGCTTTTCTGTTTACATTTTTAACAAAAACAAGAAAGTAGTATCCATAACAAATAGTATTAAGATCCTTTATGTCAACCTTAGGTACCTAATAAAGCTTGTATTCCTCTCAATGTAAGTTCAGCCTGTGCTAGAAGATCCACTGGGTATACTAAATATACTCCTTATTAATTACTTACTTATAAAAGTACCAACATATTTTTCAGAAGATAAAACAATGCATGTGTGTCTTAGCTCTGCAAGGTAGGTGCAAATAGCAGTAAAAAAATTAGTTATTAAAGAAAGGACTGTCTATGAAGATGTTGAGTATTGTTTTTCCTCTCCCTCTGCCATGACCTTTGTTATATTCATCCCTCTCATTATATTGCAGGAATACCAAGTTTGCTTAATATGTGCTAGGGTTTCTTTAAATTCTTGGGCTGGCAGCACCAGTTGCTGCTCTGAAATGATTTTGAACAGGGCATTCCTCATAAAAATTTGGACTGCCATGCTAGTCAAGTGACAACAGTTTTTTCGGTTCCAGCTGGTCATAAATGGATGAGAATTGTTCCCATGGAGGAAGAGGTAATGACCAGTTTGCTTATCCTGCCTGACAGTTCTCTAAATAAGAAGACTGAAGAATTGATCTGTAATTGGTATCCCCTAGAAAGTTGGCATAGTTAGTATCGTTGCGGTGTTCGGTTATACAGATCTGGCAGATTCAGATATATACAGGTTGTCAACAAGTGTAACAGGGCAGGATTTTCAGGCTGGTCATCAACATCGTCAGAATTTTTGTAGCTGGTTCTCTGTGGGCATTCATTAATATGACATGTAACAACCCTTGAACTTGTTTCCACTGTAGTGAGTGCCCTGGAGAAAAGCCAACTATTTCAAAGCTATTTCCTTTTAAAATTAGATTGTACCTAGGCTTGTGTAATTGCATCATGAGCCAGTTGTTCTCCATTCAGTTGCTCTGTGAGTCAGCAACTCCATTCAATTGCTTTGAGCACATTTTTCTGTTAAGGTGCTAACTCTGATGTTCATTCTCTCTTAGGCATGTCTCTTGCATTACCAGCTGCTCCAGTTGGTAACCAGCTCATTTTAAGGTCCTAGCCTCTTAGTATCCACTCCACATCCTAAAGTGCCTAATATGTTGCTGATACTAGATAAATAATATTATACCTCCAGTTGCAATACTTCAAATGATTATTGAGCTGACCACAACACAGGGGAGACAAAACTGTAATACATGCTTCCCATTAACCCCACCAGGTTTGCTTCAGATGGCCTTTGATTGTGTCCTGAGAGCATGCGATCAGTGTGATATTTCACAGGAGACATCCTTAACATTCCCACCTTCCCTTATGGCAATTCTCATAGAGACTATTTGCTGTTTTGAAACGGATATGTGTGACAGCTTGAAAGGGGCTCTTCAGGAGAAAGTAAATATGAATTCTAGAGGAAGCTGTGAATGCTTACCATGAAAAGTGTAAAATGCAGTGTTCTGGAATGTGTGTACATTCATATATATATATGTATTCCATCGATGTGCATTTATGCAATTCAGTTGTACAGAGAAGCTGATTTTCTAGCTCCTGTTAATTCTCAGTGATAAGTTAGTAATTAGAGTCACTACTAACTAACATTTGTGATGAGTGATATTGGGTGCACCTTCCAGGGAAAATCTACAAGATTAAACTGCTATTTGGAAGGCATTTTATTTCACTCTTTGCTTGGAATTATCCTGGGTTGATTCTTAGGTATTTTTTTTACCACTATGCAAGTAAAGCAACTATTTCACTCTGCAGCTTTGCCATTCTTGAGTTAGCAAGTCTTTCATACCATCCAAGATAAAAACCATAACCCTTGGCAGTCCACTTTGTATGTTTTATGAATGCTGTTTGGGAACCAACATCTCATATGTGATAGGGACCAGGAGCCAGAGTAATTTTTGTTTCAGCCAAGCATACCTAATAACACATAAATAATGTAAATTATGAAAACAAGAAAAATGGATGAGTTAGTTACTTAATCTGAAAAATGTTGAGGGTATGACTGCAGTACTGTTGAAGCTCTATGAATACTTCATAGAGATTGGCAGTACTGCCACAAAGAATATTTCTTTTCAAAACACATGTAGGTATGCAAGTTTATGGGATGGTATCACTAGGAGAGTGGTGCTGCCCTGTGCCCAGCAACCTTGTCTCCAGTTTAGTTAAGACCCTTCATTTAGGCATTAATGTAACATGTTCTTAATGGAAATTATTTGACCTTAGTGGGGATGGGTCGTAAGTTTGCATTGTTAAGATTTTGGCTGGAGTGAGTCTAACACTCTTTAAGGTTGAATACCCAAAGCCAAATTGTCTGTGTCCACTGGAGGTGACTAAGCAGGTGTAGGTGGCTTGGCCTCTCAGTGTATGACTTCTGTGTGCTTAAATGAAGAGTTTCTGTGCTTTGATTTCTTACTTAGCCTGTTTCCTTCCTTCAATGTCAGCTTAGAGTGCTGAAGCATGTGAGGTGTCTTGATTTCTGACCATATGCAGGATTACAGAATTAAAAATTGGTGTCTTATCTCTCTTACAACTTGCCGCAGAAACCTCCTGTGCAAATCAGATGCTGTGAGTGTAGAAATTTCTTCATGATGGATATTCTGACTTTTTTTTTTTCCTTTTTTTATTACTAGAGAAACAGAAAGGAAAATAAAAGCTAGAATTACAATTAGGACCAGTTGCTGAAGCTGAAAGAGACAGCTTCAGCTTCAGCACAATTGTAGTATGTTAGAAGATTGCCTTGTTTTAGAGAAAGTGCTGATTAAGATCAAATTTGTCTTGAGTTTACATCTTGATTGGACCTAAACTGAGGGGAGGGGATTTATATTTCAGACACAGTGCAAATGATGCATGTTAATATCCTGTGTTCATTGCCACTTGAAATTACAGCATAGCTTTGAATTGCTGCCATATCTACAGTTAAGACTCCCAAGTAATCACTATGATTATTCCAAATCTTCATGGTAGAAGTGGAAGTAGTATGATACAAAGGGTACTGTAGCCTAAGCTGTCAGAGCCTTTTTATCCTTTGGGGCTCAGATTGTGAGTCCACCCAGTAGAGGGAATGGTTAGACATACACATTGGCCAATCATTCCTGAAAGAGAGATTAAATAAATGGATTTAATTATGTTATTTTCAGATTTATTTGGCTTTTGTATTACCTCCTGCCTCACTAGCTTTTCCTGAAATGGGGAAAAGCATGGCTTTTCTTTTTTTGGAATGCTTTAATTCATATGTTGGCATGGTGTAGTATTTTTCATTTTTATTAGAAATCTTTTTTGCTTTCCTCTCTGTTGATCTATAACATATCCTATAGTTACTCATTTTATTTACAGTCCATGGGATAGTTTATCTTCTTGAAATATTCCTTTACCTTTGTTTAACTACTTGAAGTTGTAAATTTACATCTGATCTGAATGTATACACATATGTTACTGTGTTTTATTTAGCTGATGGTAGATTAAGAAGTGAGGTCAGGGTAAACATCAAAATATAAAGTTACAGTTTACTAAGAAAATACAAGAAGAGTCTCAGAGGAAGGAGAAATGCTCTGCAAAAAGTTGTTTAAAAGAAGCTTAAATAAAATTTAGATGTGATTAAAATCTGTTCTGGTTTTTGGATACGCAATTGTTCAAGCAAGTAGTTGTTTATTTTGAGTTCAAACCCTCAGCAGTCACTGTTAGTTGGCTCTCCAGATAGTACGTCCCACTTGCATCCCTTCATCAGTTGCTAGCAGGAAGGTTTTGCTATTTGTTCCACTTACAAAGTAAATAAAACTTGTTATGGAAAGCATTTAAAGTGGGTACAATATTTACTCTGGAATATTTTCCTCAATAAGTAGTGTTAGCCAACAGGCAAGGCTGAGCACCTGGGGTGTTAGCTGTGGGTAGCAAATCTGTATGCTTGGCACATAATGATCAGTTTAAACTATTGAAATATAAATCAGAACACTGAGTGAAATTAAAAAACATTTCCTTAAATGAATTATGATGTGTGTATGAATAAAAGTATAGTTAGGGACGACTTTGCATATATGCTTAGATGTCTGCAGTCTTTAGGCTATTTTTCGCAACAGATTTAACTACAAAAGACGCATAATATTTTTGAAGGACAGGATTAGCAAATATCACATTGTGTTTGCATTTCATTATAGCTAGCATTTTTCTTACGATTTCTGCAAGCTGCTCTTTGGTCCTCATTATGAAACTTAGACATGCCTGTACTCAGGGCTCAGTAGCAATGAAAACCATTCCCAAATTTATAATCCTCATTCCTTCATTATTTTGAAGCCAAAATTAGTTATTTTTGGAAGTGTAAGATTTACTGGGCCAGAAAAAGAAAGCAACACAATAGTGGTGTTGTCCAGAGATTAATGTTCTGTACAAGTGCAGTTCATTCCTTTTGTGGAGTACATGACATACTGATTCGTTGTCTTAGTTGTATATGTTCTCTAAAACATTAACAGGAGAGAATGAAGAGATTGGTATTTACAGAAAGTGTTATTTGGACTAGAAGACTGTATCCAAACTTATTAAGCTTTCTATATGGAATTACTACCATACTGCTTCCAGTGATACAGCATGGAGGTACTTGTACACACTGCAAGATAAGCATGGGTCTCAGGACCAGCTTTGTGCTTGCATGAAAATACAAGGATGTGCATGGACATAGGCATCATCAGGAATTGTGGAGCTCCTGTTGCAGTCTCGCTTGTGGAGCTTAGTTTAGCATAGAACCTGGTCCTTCTTTCTCTGATACGGTGAGGAACCAAGAGGAATGAGCACACAGATAGTTTGTGCCCATTTATTTCTAAGATAAACTAGATATTTTGAGCCTAAGTTGCCGGTAGTAGTGTAGCAAGGAAAGTACCCATACTGGGCATAAATGCTTCTTCATTCCTCCTTGCAATGCAAGCAAAAGGGCAGGGCAGCATAAACCTGCCAAATTAGTGTGTTACAAGAATCTTTGAACCCTCTGTCTAGGCCACCAGCAGCATACGTGGAGCATGTAGAGTAGTAAATTAAACAGATACTGTCTGAAGAGTTTACCAAGAGATGGGAAGCCATTGCATATAGTGGGAATAAAAGATGGCATTTGTGATAGTCTCATTTATAGAGGCTTTCCAATAAAAATACACTGTTTCCTACTCTTGGACAATGTGTATCATTAAAATAATACAAGATCATAGCACACTTATAGACCATTATCTTACACTTTCTTATAACCTAGTCACACAGCTAACAGAAGCAGATTTGGCTTCACATAGGCTTTAGTGTGAGGTTGCAGCAGTGGGCCGTTGACCCTGGACTATGTGCAGTTCTCTGTCTTGTTCAACAATGTGCTTTCAGTATGTGTCCCATTTGAAGTATACGAAAGCCATGCAGAAATTAGTGTAACTGTGTATGTGCTTCAACTACAAGTGCACATGCTTAAGTAACCTGTCAAATTAGAGCATCGACAAATGTTGTATTTATAGTTTTTCCCCCCAAGACCAATTGCACTAAAAGCTCAGTCCAGCTGTCATATCTGTATAATTTATTAGAAATTTCAAGCTTCTCACTTCAGCTTCACTCTAAAAAAGTGTCTACATAAAAATTATACTGTTTTGTCTAATATATTTCATTCTCTGTATTTGCATTTTTGTAATTCTGTTTGCATAACTCGTTGCCATTTATCTCTGTAAGCAATTTACAGTCACTGTATTATGGTGATCAGTATTCTGTGGTGTTTTCTGCATCATTTGCTGAATATTCTAAAAACGTTTTGAATTCAGAGTTATTTTTTTTTAATTGTTTTTGAAATACAAGCCAAATAGAGCCCAGCTGGGCTTTGAAAATCCGTGCTTTGTTTCTAGGTTACCAACTGGGTCTGTTTGATCTGGAAGGACAATAAAAAATGGATCCTCACATTGGCATTTTAGAACCATGCTATAACGTGCTGGCCGGCCGCAAAATGTCAAGAAGTTGAAAAGAGTAAATTCTGTTTAAATTATGTGGAGAGAATTTTTTTGTCGCTGAAAGCCTGACACGAAGTTCACGTAAGGAGACAGCTCAAGCTATTACTGTGTTTGAGTTAAGGCACTATTTGGGCCTGAGAAGGAAATGCAAGCAACTGATTGGCATATTTTTCTGCATCAAAGTGAATTGTCTTTCTATCCAAAGTGTGACAGCAGAAGGAGAACGGTGAAGCAGTGGAGAGATGTTATGAGCTAGTTCTTTTTCCTGGGTAATTCTTCTGATGCAACTGTAGCAGTGATTATTTTTACATTTAGTATTTATAAAGGCAGCCTTAATAAATAAAGTGAGTATTTATATGGGTATGTTTACAAGAGTCATTACTAGTATTAATTCTTTATTTGTTAGTCTGGAGACTAACATGGCTTCATGAACCTTGCACGAGGACCAAAATCTAAGGCAGTCATTTTGAGTAGAGATGGGGAGCGTGATCAATTTGCTGTGCATTGCAAGAGAAGTTATAGAACTTAACATTCACAGGTTTGATGAGGGAAGAGTAATAGGATCTTGCAGTCCTTATCTCTTACACGCTTTTCAGTTTCTTGTCCATGGAGTTTCGATAGGTAAGGCATGAACAAAATCTGACATTTACACAAGAAAAATAAGGCTGTGTTGTTACAGAGAAAACAGTTTTCTGAATGTATGTTGTCATTCTTGTCTTTTAGATAATTCTTGTAAGTTCTTCCCATAATGACCGTGACCAAAGCCTTTTCATAAGCATGGATGAAGGAGCCAGTTTCCAGAAGCAACCCATTACTTTCTTTGTGGAAACTCTGCTTTTTCACCCGAAAGAAGAAGATAAAGTACTTGCTTATACCAAGGATGGCAAGGTGAGGCTTGAAGATACTGCATTTGTTTGAAATTTAGGAATTACGTAGTTAAAGAGATGTAAAGCAGTTTTGATATGCTGATTAGTGTTGGGTTTTATGAAATAACAGTTGCCCAGAAGGGAATCATATCTTGGCTTTGAGGTTTATTTAGATATTGATTGTCTTCATGTCCAAATGTTTGTTTTTAGTGTAATTTCAATCCTGGTGTTTTCAGTTGATGCAGATATTGGTAATACTTATCCTCCTGCTTAATATTGCTAAATTGTACTTCTGAAATGTGCTCCTCCCTAGAAATTTCCGTGTAATTTATAGTGTAGTAGAAAGTTAATGAAGCTGAAATAGTGCCTCTAAAGGCCGTTCATGGAATGTAAAAGTAATATAAAATAAACTGCATAGTAGTACAGCAGAGGAGTATTTGGGCGATCAGTGAATCTGTAGAATGTACAATAATTCTCTCTCCTATGAGGTATTTCTGCTGTTTTCAGATTCAGGAGTTAGCATGTTTGTAGATTTCAACCGTCTTCCAGATTTCTTCCGGTAAAATTATAAAGTCATGTTCCTGGACTGGTTAGGCTAAGCACTGATGAGTGTGTGCACTCTGTGTATAGTTCATCTTTTTTTCACAGTGCCAAAACTGCAGCTGTAAAGTCACTGTGATTCTGGTCCTGACTGTGGTTTTGACTCACCTCCGTTGTTACTCCTGTTTTCAACTGAAATTAGTAAACTGCAGCCCATTTTAATCCTCGTCAGACTTTAAAGAATGTGCATATTTTGGTGGTGAGGTTAGTCAGAGACAGTTGGTCATGCTGCAGCCAAATACTACACCATTTTCCGTGATGTTATATCAAGTCATCCTTTGGGATGTTTTCTGGGATATATCAGTTAATAGCTGATCCTAAATCAATTCATGTTTACAGGAATTTGCAAATAAAGATAAAACTAGAATGAAATATTTAACAAACCCAACTCAGTCACAAATTACATTGAATATTTTACTTAGCAGTTTCAACTTTAAATCCTAACACAAAAATATGTTGGATGCATGTTATGTAAACAAAATACTTCAGGGAAGCCTGAAGTTATGAAAAGCCTATATTATGACAACCTTTTTTATTTCAGTTTGAATTTTGTTTTATATATAACTCCTGAATTCTGTATAGTTACAGAATGGCAGAATCTTAAGTATGAGTCGAAAGAACTGTATTGAAGAAGCTTACCGGCCCATAACAAGTGGTTGGAAATATTTGCCAGGAAAGAGAAGAAGGCCGAAGCATGAAGTGAAGCATTTGCTTTGGTTTTTTGATGTCTTACACATATTAAAGAGATTTTCAGGCATTTTATGCTTTTATGATCTTCCAGAAAGAGTGATGCTGTTATTTGCCAAACTTAAAATGTGACTGGACAAAAAAACCCTACAAAATATTCAGTAAAGAATAGACCTGTAGGAGTAGCAGGAAGGGTTAGGTAATCTGCTGGACGCTACTCAGGCTTTCAATGTGACGCTAGAAGGAGTCAATCATAAAGAATTACTGGGCAAGTCCTGCGGCTTTACATAAGATGTGTAGGAATGAAGGATGCCTTTAACGATAACTGGGTCAGTAAGCTGCTTACATTTTGTGTAAGATCTAATGTAGTTGGCCTTAGAAGGGAGAGGAAGATGAAGGGATGTTGTCAAAGGAAGAGTTGAAAATCAGAACTGCGACTTTACGTTAGAAAAGGTCACTGTACTAAAATCAGTGGTCTTGAGAGTGTTGATCTGATTTTGGCCTAGAGAGATTGTATAGTCCAGAGTTTTGTGTTAAGTAACTTTACCTTCACTGGAAGAAAGTTGTATCAGGATGTACCACAATCTAAAACTCAGGAGAAGCCATTACCTCCTGCTACTGAAATGATTTCTTACAGAGGCACTTTTGAGAATCCAAGGAGTACAGGATCGCATCCTTCATAAATAGCAATCAGCAAGGCTCCTCTGTCTACTGGAGCCTCACAGCCTTTCTCACAACTTCTGATTTCATTTAGGGCTTATTTTATACTGCAAAATATGCATTTGGAACCCTAGATTTTGTTTAAATAAACCTCTAGCCTCTAGCTGACACTGTGAATGAATGCAAATCCAGTCAATATGGTTGGATTAATCCATTTGCTGCCTCAAATCTATACTCCTTTTTTCTGATTTCCTCAGTTATAATGAATAACAATCAGCCATTCACTAAGTCCATTTAAATGCTTCTACATTATTTTTAAAACTCGACAAGGATGCAGTTGATTTTAATTGTTCATTTGGAACCTGTAAGGATGGCAAGATGGCAAAACAGAGAAAAGCATTTTCAGGTTTTTAAAATCACACATTTATTACATTTGTGATAATAAACAGAAGCGTAAGATCTAATATATTTGTTTGCTGAAGTTAGAGATCTTAGCTGTCTGCTAATATAACTGTTTTCACCTCATATATAATTTCATTTAGTAGTTTCATCATGTTAAAACCCGAAACACCTCTTGGTATTTTTTTTAATTACAGGAAGTTGAATATGTGCCTGTTAGTTACACGTTATTTTTTATTAATTTCAAATACTGCATCAGTTAAACATTCCTCTCAGTTTGAATATACCTTATTAGTCCTACTTCACTCTCTCTTACAGTAAGCTTGCATGGGCTTCTCTCTACACAAAAGCAAACTGTTCATTCATAAGCTCCCAGACTTCAGTCTTAAATGTGTGTGAGGGGAAGTAATTTGAGCTCTGCATCCCCGTCATTAAAGCATTCATCTCTGAGGTAGAAAACCTTTTGATGCCTGATCACTTCTGTCTGTGCATTGACTGGGTGAATGCTAAAGTAAGAAATCTGAGTCCTGATTAGTTTCTTACTCAAGCTGTGGTCTACCTGCTTTAACTGTGTACACAGTGGAGCGAAGCCCGATCGTTGTGAAGTGCAGATTACCTGGAAAGTACTGGTTTATCTCCAATTCAAATTTTAGTAAATGTACCCATAGAGTTTATGGTAAACTACCTCAGCCTTTATCTTTACATATTAATATTGCCAGTTTTCTCTGGTAATGGGGGGCAAGGAGGGGTAGTGTTTTGTCATTGAACCTGTCATTTTAAACCAAAAGCATTCCTCGCAAGTCCTCATAAGACACTTTCCCCCGCAACAATCAGTGAGTGAAATGGTGACTGATTCCCACAGCAAACAACAGTTTTACTTGCCTTTTTTTTGCCTATTAGAGATATTGAGAGAAAACCCATCATGTGTAAATTGGATCAAGTAAGAAATGCATGCAAACAGCAGGGGACTTTAAATTTGTCATTTTAGAAGTTTGACAGATATTTCCTATTTTAACTAAAGGAAACATATTATGAAGGCAAATGCTGAAGGACAAAGATTTATAATAGCTGCTTTAT
This sequence comes from Psittacus erithacus, assembly GCA_009867235.2. Lineage (NCBI taxonomy): Eukaryota > Metazoa > Chordata > Aves > Psittaciformes > Psittacidae > Psittacus > Psittacus erithacus. Next base: position 29,110 of record WYDI02026622.1, on the reverse strand, counting down.
ATTCCTCTTTATTTTGCGGGAAAACGGCTTTCATCTGCATTCTGCATGGATATCCATCCATGTCATTAGTATTTGGTTAGAAAGAAGGTTGAGCTGGAGTATTCCTTCTCCTCCAGGCCATCTTCTGCGTCACTGCTGAGTGATCATTTCTCAACAGATCACAAACTGGTATCCATGAAGCAAGCACTTAATGTGTCTCTCCCCTCATCAAATCTCTTAAACGTTTCTCTAATATCTTTTGGTCCTATTTTAGCAGATTTTGAAATCCACTGACTTTCTAGTTTACATGTGTTTGTTGGAATTAAGGCTTGAAGCATAAAGGGAGCATTTGTGCTTGTTTGGTCAATGAATGGAAAGAAGGAGAAGGAAGGTGTAACCTTTTGTGTAACAATGCTGAGGTAAAAAGAATCTGAAAATGAAGACTCAAATGTCAAAAAAAGTAACAAAGACTCAAGATGAACTGTGAATTGTTTTCATGGTGAACAAGAAGACATTGTCCCTGAGTTTTGTTCATTCTTGATTATGTTTAAAACAAATACTCTATATGAAAAGTTATTACTCTGAAAAATGTCATGGAGAGTTCCTGGTAATGTTTTGTTTGTTTGGTCTGTCTTATTGGTGTGAAATCTGTCATTTTAATCATGATGTAGGACTTGTCTCCGAAGATGTACAACATTAGCAGTTTCCTGTCATCTTTAGTTTTTCTTTCTTTCGTTTGTAGGTTTATGCATCCATTGACTTGGGGAAAAAATGGATCCTTCTGCAGGAAAGAGTTTCAAAAGATCACATTTTTTGGTAAGAAGTCTTTTATTTTGCAAATAAAAAATTAACAGTGAAAATATTTCATTCTCATCAAGAAAGATGTTTCCAGACATACTGATGGGGGACAGTGTGAGCCTTGGTATCTTTTGCAGATTATGTCAGCATTGCTGCATCCGCTATTGCAAATTCATACTCACACCAGTGATCATACTGAGTGTCAGCACATATAAGGGTTATAGGTCTGGATCTGTGAAGCCCAAGATTTAAAGAGAGCTATAATGTCCAATGAAATTACTTTTCATTTTACTGGTGGAATTGATCTTTAGAAAGGAGAGCCGTGTTTTTGCAGAGGAAAATCCATAACATTTTTTTAAGAGAGGTTGAATCAGACCTATTAGCTGGAGTCATATATAAAATTACACTATTAAGGAAATTGGTGAAAAATATGACTTTATCAAGTACACATATATCAAATGATTTCACTTTCAGCTCAAACATTTTTCAGTCTCTCAAAATGTTTAAGAAGTGATTTAAGCAGGTTGACAAAATGAGGAGGTAAATCAGCATCTTTTATATGAATTAAATTAATTTGAAAAACATCTAACTTCTTCAATACCAAAATTAACCTTTTGATAGTGTTTTAATTAATTTTATATTTTAAAATTGTCAATTTGCACACTCAACATTTATCCCATTTCTATAGAAAAAAACAGAGAATTCCCCTGTTCACTTTTTAGTTTAGGGTTTAAGAGTGGACTGTGCAGAACTGTATCATTACCAGTAATTTGTATTTTTTTATTACAGGATTAGTCATAATATGCTAGACACTTTCTTTCCCTAAATGACTTTTGATTTCAGTTCTAGAATGACTCTGATCCATGTCAGTTGCGTAAAGTATAATTATCCATGTGTCTATGAAGCCATGTTTGGCTTTCAGCAATATTTTTGTGGTGTGCTAGTGGTGTCACCAGTACTGAAATGGATATACCTGGTCTTGGCTGCAAGATTTACGATGTGTTCATGCTGTGAGCTCCCTTGTTCTTCAGGTAGTTGTTTTCCTCTTGAGTTGAAATAGATACTTATCCTGGCCATACTCGGGGAAAACCAAAATCAGCAAAACCCAAAACTGCTTAAACTGCTGATGAGCTTTTACACTACCTACAGAAACTTTGGCCACTGGCCTAAAATGGAACTGGGCAAGTCCAAAGGTGTGCTGGCACATGTGCTGCTGCTGATGCTGGGCAGGGGGAACATTGTGACCAAAGGCAGGGACGCATCGACATATTAAACCCTGTTAGAAAGAGCTAGGAGCATAAGACCTAACCTGCCGTGGTGCCCTGTTGGTGTAATTGTTCTTGGACACATTAAGGGAGCTTTATCACATATCCAAGGGTCTCTTTTTTCAATCAGCAACCTACTTATTGTCTATACTTTTAGAAAACCAGCCTGCAGTTGCTTTGTAGGAACACCTATTTGATTTACTCCAGTTTGTTTCAGACTTTTCTGCTGAGATAACTTGAGTCAGCCTGACACTTTCTTCTTACTTATTTCTGCAAAATACAGCCTCATTGAAGAAGTTATTTCTACACAGCAGCTGGAGTTTCACAGGCGATGCAGTTTACAGGCCTCTTAACTGTCACATGGAGGAGTATAATCATTTAGAGGTAGCGCAGTAGGTCAGAAGTGTCATGTCTGCCTTAAACCAAATTTTTCCTTAGCAAGATTATACAGGGTGTATATCAGGACGGCGTGTGGCTCTCTGTTTTTAATCAATAAAAAGATTCATGTGCATTAAGTCTGACAACTATCAAAATCACTAGAACAGTGGAAGCCGCTCTCTTGCAGGCTTATTTAATGATTTTTTCCTTATCTGAGCCTCTGTATATGTAGCACACTTAAATAATGAAAAACATAACACATCACTGAAATACATGTCAGTTTTTCTCTGACTCAGTCTGTCAGGTTTTTTTGTATTAAGAATTAAAGCCAGAAAGTGCATGTTTAATGTTAAGTCTATTTTGCTGTGTTCCAGTACCTTTATGTGTTTTAGTATTCCTTATATCATTCAGACACAATCAGGGAAGTGTCCTGGAGCTTTGATAGGAATAACTGCCATGTAATATTTCAAAGACATGGTTGTTCATAAATATCACATTCCTCTCAGATAAGAATAATAAATTCTAAGAATCTGTACATTTATAACCTTTAGAAATCTTTGATATTTTCTATGTTTTTGTTTTCCCATTTTCTGTATATAGACCATTCTGATTTCTCTCAAGAACTGTATCAGCCAGCAGCAGCAATGATTTGCGAGTAGATGTTTGATGCCTCCTCAGTATCCGATGATCCTTCTCTTAGGCTTCTCTAGACGTAAAGTTATATAAATATACATAAATATTTCTTACTTCTATCATATGGGACATTGCAATGTACAAAGAATCTGCTGTGAGTGGAGATGTGTCCAACCATGTGAGTTGGACATAGTCTTCCAGTGCAAGTTTGTCTGTCATTGCATGAAACATTCCACTACTTTAAGGCCTTCGTCACCCAAGTTGTCCAAGTGCTAGGTAGAAACAAATACTTGTGTAGTTTTCAACAGCTGTAAGAATATGGGCTTTGTCATACCTTGACTATTAGAACACTAAGTCCAGTATCATTTTCTTGACAATATGCAGCATCTGATGTGTTAAAGATTAGTGAAATGAATTCAAACTAATTTTACATCTCTCCATAAATGAGGGTATGTTTCTTGCTGATACTGGCTGGTTGTGCCAAGAACATTTTACTGGGCAGATCTTTAGCAGATGTTTATTATTTGCTTTCAGTTGACTGAGGTTGATAATACAGCCGAAGATTTTTATTTCAGCCTGGTAGCTACAAATATTATCAGTCATAATATTTTCCTGTGCTTTGTAAAAACATTTTTTCCAGTGCCTTTAGCAGCAGCCAGATCTTCATGCATTTCCCAAAGAAGCATTATTTTTACTCAATGAAAATATAAATGCAATTAATTTAATGGAATGTCTTATGTATTTATATTAAGAGAAGTTCAGTGGGGACTGAGTATTTTAAACTGTTTATGTTAAGATCTTATACTGTGGATTTATAAGCAATATATTAAAAACACCTTCTAGGCTTTATTTGTTTTTCAAGTGTTCTGGACCATACCTTAAGTATCTTTGCAGATTTAATGTATGGAATGTGGTCTTTCATGGAAAGGTTATTGGTATCCGTGGAAAGTATATACTGCCATCCCTCGTTTTAGGAACACAGAATACTTTCTTTCTATCTATGATATAGTGTGGCATTTTCTTATCCCCTCTGAGCCATTTTCCTAATTTGTTTCATTTATTCTTCTGGAAAGGAAAGTTGACTAATCCTTCTTAGCAGTTTGTCTTGTCTTACAATCTTAGAAGGCAAAACAGACTTCCTAGAAAGATGGTTGACGCTCCAAGTCTGACAGTATTTGAGGTGTATGGACAGTGCCCTTAATAACATGCTGTAACTTTTGGTCAGCCCTGAAGTGGTCAGGCAGTTGGACTAGATGATCATTGTAGGTCCCTTCCAACTGAAACTATTCTATTCTAAAAAAAACCCAACAACAACAAAAAAGAAGCTGTAAGGCTGCAGATAGACTTAAATATGATTGCAAAACAGATGTATTATGAAAGGTTGTTTAGTTTTATTTGACTGATTTGTCATTCAAGTTGAAATGAAAAAAATAAAAATATAGAAAAAATACTGTTCAGAAAATATGGAAGCATGGAAAAGAAATAGTCCATTAAAAATCTTTTTTGATATTTCAAAGAAAAATCAGGAAATATGGATTTCATTATAATTAAAATTAATAAAATTAATACTAAATCACACTAATTTAAAACAATGATTTCTATCAACTTCTAGAAAATAGATCCTTTATTTCTGTGTAAATACTAGCTAAAAAGATTCAAATCCTTTTTTCTTTTTTTAATGTGGAAAGTTTTAATTTTGAGCAAATTCTTCTGCTTTAAAATTAAGAAACTTTGATTACCGTGACTTTAATTACAGTTCTACTGCTGCATACAAGCTGTAACTGGCCATGCAGCCTTGCCCTAATGTGATGATTTCTGTTTAAGCGATATCATAGTACCCATCCTTTTTGAGTACTTTTTCCAGTTCTAGGTGCATTTATCAGAGGGAATGCAAAAAGATAAGACGTAGCCTAGCCAAACATTAAGAAAACAAACACCACATGGTATGTTTCTATACCAATCCCATTTTTAAAAAAAGAGTGATGAATTATGTGGTAATCCTTGAGACAAGGAAAGTAGTGCAGTTTGGCATTCCTCTGGCTTTGCTGATATTCTCAGTCCTCAAGGCTTTTGTGCCATCTAAGTTCCTTCCAATTGCTCAAAATAGTAATACATAAGTGAAGAATAGATTATGAATCAGCTGCCTACACCAGCACAAATATACCCAGGACAGTGAGTCATGAATCAGTAATTGCCAGAGAATTAAGCCCACCACATTTCCCTTATGATTCTGTCTAGAGCCTTAGAAATGCTTTATCCTTGACTTGCTAGGGTATGGAATCCTATACTATGGGTATCTGTTACTCTTATTTTTAGCTGTAGGTTCTCAATTTCCATGAGAGGTGAGAACATAAAAATAAAAAATGACAAGTTTATTTGGGTAGAGCAGTTGTTCTCAGGGGACCAAAGTTCTGTTCTCATCATGAAATCCCATACGAGTAATCAATCACAGCTGTACCCATTAATGTCAAGTGTAGTGGGTTCCTGGCTACTCAAGTGTCAGATGAAAGAGGAGATTTCAGCAATGTTATGCCCTGAAGGAAAGAGAAATGCAAAGAGGATTTCATTGAGCCTTTAACATTGGATTTTTTGTGAAAGGTTCTTGTGTGGGAAGCGCAGAATATGTGTGGGCAATCATTCTTGCACTGGGATGGTATTTGTTCTGTTTCTGTGTGGTGATGCATATGACTGTATTGGGTTTACATGGCAAGGCTTGGTAGCAGGAGTGTTCAGGGCTTCTGTGAGAAGAGACTGTTGGATAGAGCCAGTTCCAGTCTGCTCCAAGACAGAGCCATCTCTGTCCAAAGGTGAGCTCATGGGTGACACTGATGATGCCTCTATGCTGAAATACTTAAGAAAGGGTGAAAAAGCTGTGCAACAGCTTCTGGGAGAGGAGTGAGAATGCATGTGAGAAACAGCCCTGCAGACCCCCAGGTGAGTGAAGAAAGAGGGCAGGAGGTACTCCAGGAACCAGAGCAGGGATTTGTCTGCATCCAGTGGTGCAGCCCATGGTGAGGCAGGCTGTCCCCTGCAGCCCATGGAGGTTCACGATGGAGTAGATATCCACCTGAAGCCCATGGAGGACCCCAAATCAGAGCAGGTAGATGTGCCCTGAAGGAGGCTCTGATCCTGTGGAAAGCCCATGCTGGAGAAGCCTTTTGCACAATGAATGGTTTAGGGTAACTCAAAGACTGACCAGGAAAGAGATTAGCAAGAGCAGTTTTACTATGATTTATAAAGGCACAACTAAACAGAATTTGATGGCAAGGTTCACTCTATTATGTATTACATGGATGAAGCATATAAAGACAAATTGAGGTAAAATCGAGCTAAAGATGATTGTATCAGAGGCTGAAGGCACAAATGGTAAAGGACACCCTTCTGTTGACTCACGAGGTTTAGAACAGACCCCCTTGCTTTCTAAACTGACAGAGCCTAGATGTAGCTGGATCTAGCCTTAGTCTCAGACTTGGTCAGTTGTATTCATATGGAAGGTTAGAAGTGTCATTTAGCAGCAGTTTGCAGTTCTAAGGTGGATTTTATTAAGTATGTCAATAGAATTTACTACGATTGCTATAACAATCTATACATGCATGCACACGTATAAAGACACATTAAAGTATACGTGTTAAAAATTCCCCTTGAATAAGTGAAATATTCATGTTTGATTTCTCAGCGGGTGAAGGTTGAATATTGAGGAGTGGGCTGTTCATGATGGAGAAATTTGTGAAGGACTGTCTTCCATGGGTGGGACCCCATGCTGGGGCAGGGGAAGAACACAAGGAGGAAGGAGCGGCAGAGGCAATGTGTGATGAACTGACTTCAACCCCAATTCCCTATTCCTCTGTGCTGCTGTGGGGGGAGGAGGTAAAGAAAGGAGTGAAGCTGAGCCTGGGAAAAAGGGAGGGATTGGGGGAAGGTGATGTTTTTAGTTTGGCTTTCATTTCTCGATATCTTAGTGTTATTTGTTGGCAGTAAATTAAATTGATCTTCCCCAAATCAAGTCTGCTTCACCTGTGATGGTAATTGGTGAGCAATCTTCCTGTGCTTATCTCAACCCAGGAGCTTTTCTTCATCATATTTTCTCCCTCTGTCCTGTTAAGAGTGAGGAGTGATAGAGCGGCTTGCTGGGTACCTGGTGGCCAGCCAGAGTCAGCCCACAGCAATGACAAACACTCCAGCTCTGCTGTTTGGATAAAGGTGGCAGGAAAAAAAAGCATTTAAGCACAGGGGAGAAATAAGTAGCAGCACACGCTGACTGTGTATGGCATTGACTGAATCACCGAAGTCTTTCAAAGCAGATGCAAAGATTGCAAAGCCTGAAACACAATCAGTCGCAAGCTTGTATGAACCAAATCATAGTTTTGTCTCCCTCAGTTACCAGGTTCTCAATACCATTTTAAACTACTCAGTGAAAACATTTGCGTGCTTTTGCCTTGCTTTCTAAGCGAGGGAGTGCTCTTCAGCCAGTTGCTAGAAATCAGCCAATACAAACTGGGAATTTGTTACCTTCTGTATAAACTTAATATTCAGAGATTATGAGAGGGACAAATTGAGGAGACTGTCAAGTATTCAGATGGCTTTTGACTGGAGGCTCCTGCACATCAGTGAGCAGGTTTCAGATGTCCTGTTTGAAGGTGTCTCTTCACTATTATGCATCAAAGTGAACTACATCAAATATTTAACAAAGAAGGGATCCGCTGGAATTAGTGAAAATATGTGTCCATGGTGGGCTCTACTTGATTAGTCCTTGCAGGCAACTGTTCCCCTGCAAAACAGGCTTGGGCTACTAAAAACAAAGAAAAAAGTTTCCTGCTTGAAGTAAAATCAAACCAGTATTACCATATAAGGGACTGATGCTTATGATTCATATTTTGAGATGTGAAGTGTTAGATGTCAGTGGTAATTTTTGTTCATGTATGTTATATTAATATCAAATTTCAGCAAAGTATTGGTTTTAATACTGTGTGTAACTAGAGTATGAAGGTACTGGGGCAGTTTTTGAAGACAGGTAGCTAAATAAAATTGAAAATATTATTGAAATAATGGAAAAGGTCTCATAAGCAGAATTTTTTAACATAAAAATTCTGAATTATTAGAATTTTAGTATGGTTATTTTAAAATATACCTAATGGTCATATCATAGAGTATACATATATACACAGACTGAGGCAGATGCAGAGGGCTTGTTAGCCCCCTCCATTGCACCATTTTCATGCTGATGTAATGCTGTTAAGGAATTATCTGGTGAGCACTAATGCAGGGACATTAAGGTCATACAACAGATAATGTAAAAGAAGAATCCCCCTTAATTTCAGAAAAGCATACAAGTAATAAAGGGCTCTAGTGTCCTTCAGGAGACAAAATGCAGGCCTGAATGGAAACAAAGATGCCTTGATTTCTTCTGCTTCTCAATGTGTTTTATTGGAGGCAGCTTTATGACATAAATGAGGTTAGATATGCACAAACACCGCGCTGAGGCTGAGACAGTTTCACCTCTACGCCACCAAAAGGGGCTATTTTGCTGCTTTTCTTCCACAAGATTGAAATACAACTGCTGGCGTGATCCGTTGATTTAAGTAATAGAAAACTAATCCCTCCAAATAGTTCTAAGATTACATTCTGCAGGGCTAGTTTTCCCAAAAGGCTCACCATGGTGTCAGACAAGCATCAGGGAGATAATAGAACTTGTGTTCACAGGAAAGGGAAGAAGCATATTCAGGCTGCCTATATTTACACGACCCTACAATCAAGTTGGGCTTTTTTAATTCTGAAGTGTTGTGACCATGCTGTTACGTGATCTGAAGTGCTGGCATGTTGCTCTTGCTTTAACCAGCATGGTATATTTGGTCGAGAGATATTTCTTTTCCTAGAGGAAGAATTCTCTGATCTTTCATTAAAGTTAGTCTGAATTTCATTGGAAATTTTAATGGTTGGATGTAAAACACTAAAACAACCTAAACCAGAATTCCCTAAATTCAGTGGCCAGACCTCCTTTACTGAAGTAAAACAAAGAAAGAACTAAGTAGTCCCAGACTGCTGAGATATGAAATTTTCATTGCAAGCTACTGTGAGAAGTGGGGGAATTCAAACCAAGCCAGCCAAAAACCCTGCTGAAATTAAATAAAAACTAGATAGTTCCTGAGAAAGTTCTTATTCTATTGGGAGAGGAAGTTGATGCTAAAATGTCAGCTTCAAAGGAAGAAGCTCTTGGTTTATCAGGGTCCGTTGAGTCTGCGCTTTATAAGACAGAATAAGTCCTATCCTAAAGCCAGCTGAGGAACAGTCAGTTGTGCTCGTGAATGGATGTATGGGCACAATCCTCACACTGGTATAATGTTTTTATGTTGTGGTAGTAGTAAGTTTGTAAATGAAAATGCATTAAAAAATTGTCTGACATTTCTCTCTCGATATGAAGAAAACAGATAATTGAGCCTTCCTTTCAAGTGGATCATTTACTGTATATGTTTCTGTATGTACGTTGTTTGCTTATCATTTTAAGAAAACTATATTGTGTGGGTAGAGGGACCTAGACTATGTTTTGCCTGAGTAGTGCCATATGACTTTTCCCTTGGTTCATGATTTAAGCACAAGTGAAATAACAGTATTGCTTTAAGTACTGTTTGCAGAGGAGTCCACTGAAATGAGTAAATCAGTTTATTCTTCAGGGATACAGCTTCAAGATTTTCTACAGATTAAAGATTTTCTTAATAGGCATAATAGATGGGGGGTTTTTTTGTCAATAAAAATAGGACTATTCCTAAGTGCTTGTAAAGCTGTGTAAAGGGACTTTGGAGTTTGGAAACTGCTGTATAGCTGATATTCAAAAGTAGACTACAAGGGTGTAACGTCTTCAGTGAGCAAACAAGGTTCTCTTCTACTACTAGAGTAGTGAAAAACACAAAGCATGTTTTTGAAATAATCTGCTTACTTAATTTTTGCCTTTCAGAATGGGTAAACTTTGCACTTAAAGGGTGCTGCATCTCAGCTCTTACACTTGTCTAAAGCTAGAGATCTACAGGTATAGCTTAATGATTATTTCTTTTGCAGCCTTATGACTTTCATCTTTGAATTAGAGAATTCCTAATGCTGTGACATGGCAGGTTCAATTGGACAGATGAGGTGGTGAAAGAGAAGCAAGACTGGGGACACAGAATGGGTGGCTTAATCTGGCAGAGCAATGACAAGAAATGCTTGTCAAACTGGAGCATGAAGCTGTTGTACTAAATGTTTAAAGTCAATGGACACTGTGAGAGGTGGTCCAGCTGGTTTAGGAACAGAGGACTTCCCTTTTGGAACTGTTCTCATGGTTAATAAAAGGTAGTTTTAAAAAGGAAGGGTAGGAGAAATGTCTGAACTTCAGGGTCAAAGAGGTATTACTTTTTCCTGGCTGGGCTAAAAATACCCTTCATTGTGATTTATTCACATATACTCAAATAAAATCTAAAGGAGAAAAGTGGTGTGGGTTGGAAACTTTCGTTTTCTGTGTGTAAAACAGTGTTCATTAAAATAGATCAGTTACAGCCTCTTGCACTAAAAGATTACGCTGGAAACAGGATGAGAGGCTACTTGTGCCAGCCGTCATGGTCAGGAGGAGCATGGTAAGCAAGAGCTTGTTATCACTCTAAGCTGTTGAAAGAAATATGAGAAGGTAAAAATATTGACAAATATCTCAAACTGTGCATATGAAGTCATGTGTGATGTTATAGACATAAGAGGTTATTTCAGAAGTACCCCAAAACTATCTTTGCATTATTGGTGCTGATCACTGTGTCAGGCTGAGACTCAGAAAATTTCAACCCTAAGTTTCCGTTAGTTGGTGGTTCAGCTGCATGGGGCCCAGCACAAGAAGTAAAATATTCATCAAACGTAATTTTCTTCCCTCAAAATGCTGACTGCAGTTGTTTGGTGTTGTGAGTGTCTAGAAAAATATATAGAGCACACACAGCAAAAAAGTTCACATCCCTTGTCTTTACTCATATCCATTCTTATCAGATCTCAGTGAATAGAACATCTTCTCTGACTTAATGTGTTGCCTGCAAAATACTAGAATAGTTTGTGTTTCAGAGACCAGTTTCTTGGTGAATGCAAGATTTTTCTGTGCATTTACTAAAAAATTCCCACTACAAGTTTCCTTCACAATCTTGTGGCTTGGCAAGGTCTCGTCCTTCCTCCTCCCCTTCCTTCTTTGGACTCATCGTTTATCTTATTAGAGAAAAAGGAACCTATGTGATGACTTCTGGTTGTTATGCAGTAGAAATCATCCAGCCTCTTCCCCCTGGCCTGTGTTCCCACGAAGCCACCAATTAATGAGTCTGAGTTTCAACTCTCCTCATAAATCAATCCTATTAAAATCATTAAACAGTGATGTAATTTTAATCCAAAGTATAGCTTTATTGCATTTGATTATCAATAATTGTATCAAAATGATAATTTTCTCTTAAGTATTTTAATGGGCTTTTTTAATGGCTGCATCCAGCTGCACTTTATCAATCAATGTGTCTCCTTTGCATATCTTCAACTCACATCTGCTGACTCAATGGACTCTTACCATGCCTGTGAAGAGCGATTTGGTTCTGCTAGTGAGGCTGGTTTCTGCTTTACTTAGTGACAGAACAGTTGTCAGCACAAAACTTTTTCTACAGAATCTGCCCAAATAATGATGATGGAAGGGCTAGAAAAAAAATGTAGCTGGGGCTGCCACCCCCAGATAGGGATGGAAGAAGCCCTGAGGATAGAAAACTCATCTGTTGGCTTTTATCTTGTATCGTCTTGGCTTATATAATCTTTTGAGTATATTTGACATAGGAAATTTTCCTTTCTCTTTATCATAGTGGAATCTTCTCTTGAATATACTAACCAAAGATATACCAATTTGTTATGAAAGCTGCATGTCAAGTGTAAGATATTTCTAATAAGAATGGAATCTCAGTCCTTTTTAGCACTAAATCTGCCTTGTAGTCTCAAATGTCAAACGTAATTGTAAAAAGATGCTCTTGCTCTTGCCAGTGCATGTGAGTATGTGTGTATCAGTATGTGTATGTATATCTCTCAATATGTTTCTCAATTTATGATTATGAAGTTTTGTCTCCAATTTTGTACCTATTTCTTTTCTCCAAGTGATCCTATTTGTATGTATATTTTAGTAAAAGAGATTCTGAAGAAATTTGAGAAAAAACATAATGTCAAGTACAGAAAAAAATAGTTTCCATCTAGATGTTAGTAATAGGACACTATAAATGAGGTGTATTTTAATTTCCTAGCTAGAATGTTAAAGCGGGTTAGTATGAAATCCTCTTTTCTTTCATCCACATAATTACTATTCTGTAGCTGGCTCTGCATAACTTGATTATATTATGTTACCAGGGCTGTCGCTGGAGTTGATGGAGACCCTGATTTGGTTCATATGGAAATCCAGGACCCCAGTGGAGGTATGCAAATGAAAATGTTATTATCAATTGATACCCTAGTGTATAGTCATTTCTCTTTGGTTTAGAGTGTACCTTTTGGATTGTTTTTAAACCTAGTCAGAAGAGAAACTGTGCAAGTCAGATTCATTCTCTGTTTATTTGTAGTCAGCAAAGCTGTCCCATTATATAAAAATATAGTATAATTTCAAATTTACTTGTTTTCCACTCTAAGACAAATTGATGTTGAGATGCTATGCTCTGTTGAAAATGTCCATTAATAGTGCAATTTATTCTGGCAGTTGAACTTTGAACATTTTTTTCTGATTTGAAATAAAACTGGCAATGCAGCGTTAGTGCTGGGTAAGGGTCTGTTGAAGTGAATTGTTGCATGTGCCAGTCCGTCTGCACTAACCACCATTTCCCAGAATTTCTTCGTGTTACAGTATCCACTTATTTTCAAGAGGAAAACGAATAAAAAAGAGATTAACAGGCAGGATGTGCTGTACTGAAGAGTCACCGTATTTGCAAAAGCTTGTAGATGCTTGTTACCAACCGTACTCTTGAAAGATAACTTAATTCATTTAGTCATATCATCTAAGTTCTTGTGCACTCTTAAAAATGAGTTGTAAAGAATGCACAGTTTGACTTTCCCTGATCCGGAAGCTTTTATTCATTTCAGTGCTATAAAAAAATCAATGTTACCATGTTAAAATTTGGATGACAAGGTTTCTAAATCTTTTAGCACTGAGATTTCTGAGACACAGTGACTCCTACACAGCCTTGTCAGTTGCTCTGTTTAGACACAATGTAAGAAGATACTTTAGGAGCTGGATGGAAAGTATCTTTTCTATTGAACAGAAACAGCAGAAAAATTAAAACTCACATAGCTATCTGCTGGCTGGGTTCTCAACAAATGGATTTCGGGCACTTGTGTTCAGTGCAAGCGCTGATTTTAGTGGAAAGGACTTCTTTGTGCTACCTATCTGATGAAGAACTGTATTGCTTGTTATGGGTATTATGAATAGCTGCAAGACTTTTTGATGGCCCATTGTTGTGCTTGCTCAAATATCCTCATGATGATTTGGACATAAGCAGGAGAACTTGAATTGACTCTGGCTGCCTTTTAAACAGATACAGATTTTAAAACAAATATTTGTATCTAGTGTACCGGATTAGCCTTTTCTAATTAAAAGTCATAAAATGTGGAATGCACTTCATATCACACTGCAAAAATAATGAAGTATACAGGGATGCATTATTAACTCCTTCACACTGTTTCTGGAGCATGGGGAGAATTGGTGATCTGGACACAGGATTGTGTATATAACATTTTTCTCACGGCACTTGGGAAAGTCACTCAAGTACTTTGTGCTCAGAAGCTTGTGACAGAAGGCAAGCTGTACAAGGAGCTTGCATCTAGGAGAAGGTCTCTGGGCCACAGCTGGTGTAAGTCACGATTATTGGCTCTGCTCTCTCTGATAAGAGCATTGTGCATCAAAGAAGCAGTGATGCTGTTCTGACAGCCCAGGCAGAGAGGAGGATATTCCTCGCCCATTGCTAGCTGAAGAGGAAGACAGAGGCCATAGCCTCCACTGATATAAATCAGTTCAGACTTTTTCAACAAGGTATTAACTCTGAATATAGAAGTCTTGCCCCAACAGAGTAGTTCCAGTGGTCTGTTAACTTTCCTACAGAGCTTTGAAAATAGCCTTTAAAATTCTGCATGCTGTCTATTAAACTGAGTCTGATTTTCTTCTCGCTCATCACAATTTTATAACGTGGCTGATATATTGATTTCAGTTATGTTGTGTCAGGCTGCTATTTCTCCAAGTGAATAATATGTCTCTGTGCATGGGTTAAGTGAGAAAAGAGACTCCTATTATCCCCACCCATGAATGTCTCATTCATCTAACCCCTAATCTCTCTGGACCAGCAAAATTTGGATAATAACAGGCTGCCTCCCAGGAATGATCTGAAGTGTAAGCAGTTAATATATTCTCAGTACATTGGAGATTGAAAAACTCTTGTGTGAAGGTTTAATATAATAATTTTACAACTAACTTACCTGGCAAAGGCAGCACTTCCCCTACATGAATAACATTTTATACTGCTTGCTTCTTCATCCCTTGATAGCCCTGTCATATGCTTCTGTCTCTCTTCCCTCAGGTTATCGCTACATCACTTGCCAGATTCAGAATTGCTCTGATAAGACAATGACAGTCCAGTTTGCTGGTGGCACTGATCGGGATTCCCTAACTGTGCAGGATGACTACATATTTCTTCAGGTACTGCCACTTCCTGGAGACACAGCTCATTTTCAAATTCAAAATTAAAATCTTATGCAATGCAGCTACCCTGTAATTTAGCAGTGTGGAGAATCTTGCTCCAGAGTATAAATGATGATTGATAAATTATTGCATGGAAGAAAGCATTCACTTATCAGTCAAAAAGTCCAAAGCTTCTTTAATTTGTGCAACCATTTGCCTATTTATCCGATTGATTTTATCACTGACTTAGCTTTAATGGTATGAAAATTTCCAAGTGGATTGTGTGGTTCAAAGTTACTTTTTGTAAATATGTTTGTATTTTAGGCAAAACACAACCCTTTTGTTCTTAAGCTTGCAACCTCTTCTGGGTCCTTTCCAGTACTTCCATAGTACAAAGTTCTCTGAGAAAAGCAAAAAAAGGAAAGCCACGGAAGGAATAGCTCTTTTGCTGGAAAATAGCTTACATGGGTGTGCTTAGGAATCAAAAGAGTGAAATAGCCATAGCTGGGGAACTTAGAGCAACTTAAAATAGAATCATAGAATTATTCAGGTTGGAAAAGACCCTTAAGATCATCGAGTCCAACCGTAAACTTAATGCTGCTAGGTCCGCCACTAAACCATGTCCCTGAACACCATGTCTGTACCTCGTGATGGTCCAAATCACACTGGGATTATTTCATTCCCAAACTGCAGGATCTGCATGCAGAAAGCTGGGCTGGAACTCTGTCAGCCTTATGGCACCAGTACAGCTCAGGCACACTTGAAAATTTTAGAGTATGTGCTTGGGGCTCGTGATTTGAATCTTTCAGAGCTACGAACTTCTCGAAGAACACTTATGTTCTCCCTGGTTTTTAAGATTTGAAAAGGGAAGTTGCTTGTGCTTTCCTTAGTGGTTGACTCTCATTTTTTCCCTTACTTTGGTATGATTTGCTTGTTGCAAGGCTCGTCTGCTTACTGACTTTTGTGGGAAAGCAATATCATGGCAAAGGATAGGTCTCCCCACCACTGCCATGGTGTACAGAGATTGACGTCCTTGCATCTTACCCCTCTTGTGGCTGTTTCTTCTAAAAGGATGTGTAAATTAATAGAGACACAAAATATCTGTCTTCCTCTTTTTTGGCACAAAAGTTTCAAGGATTCACATGGTTTAGAACATTTTGCACCACAAAGAAATAGAAAAATGGACTTGGAAAATATTTTTTGAATAAAAGTAAGCATTTTTCAAGCCAGGTCTAGCAGCCATGGGACTCGTTTTGCTCAAAGGTATTTTTATTTGTGGCTCCCTCCCAGGCACACTGTAAAATCCATTTAACTCACTCTGTGTAGATGGTGTGAAGTGCTTCTCACCATGTGAACTTCCCAACTGCTGTGCTCAGCAAAGCACTGGCTGCTTCCTCTTCAAGCATTTGTTTTGCCAGATGCCTTGTATAGTTGCATCTCAAGCTGTTGTTATCCTATCTCATGCCAGGCATGGGCAGACACAAAATGGAAGTGCAACCTGGAAAGGTGCACATAAAGTAATAGCCAGTGGCTATCAGCAGAAGGGTGCCATTGTTAACATAGTCTCTGTAGATCTGAGACATGTCGAGGCCAGTAGACGAGATGTGCATGTATTCCTCATAAAGGAGAAATATCTCTAGCCTGTTTCTTTCAGACTTATCTGCAGTATGTAACATAAATCTTGTTGCTAAATTGGTTTTCAGTTAGCCATATCTATATTACTGGAGGATAGAAGATAACTCTAGGATCTTATAGTCACATCTGAAATGCGGCCACCCCTGCGGTGTGATGCAGGACCCTACTTGCCTGTTCCAGTGAAACCACACAGCAGCTGCACATCTGACAAACAGTACGCTTTTGAAATCATGTGGCAATTCTTTTATCACTAGACTAAAATATTGCTATATAAGTTAGAATATTGCTTTGTAAATTGGAATCAGACTAGGGACTTCTCTTAATATCGCAGCAATATCTGTCAGAAAGAAGATGGAATAGAATCATCTGTGAAAAAGAGAGCAGAGTTTGAGACTTATTGTCTGTGCCATTGCTCACATCCCCTGAGCTGTGCAGCTGTGAATTAGAGTGTTGCAGGTCTGCATTGCTAATCCTGGTCCAAATCTCAGACTTTCATGGTCTTAAAGGAAGATCTCAACCCCATTTCTTTAGTATGTCTTTACCCATGAAGATCAGGAACTTTCTAATACTCATTTCCAGTTTGCACTGACAGTCAGACAGCTTCAGAGTTGGATTTCAGTAGGAGGATTAAAGCTTCAACACTGTTTTTAAGCACAGCCCAGCCTTTAATGTCAGTGAGACTAGACACAGCTCGCTGCTTCAACTCTGATTCTCTGCTGCCTTGAATCATCTTGAGTCATTTAAAATGAGTGACATTAAAGAAGCGCATAATGAACAAAAAGGCTATGGAAAGATGGATAAGACTGCTATTTAACACTAATTAAATAAATGGTGAGGTTTTTGGTCTAATCCATCATTTACCAAATCACATTTCTAAAGGGCATCACATCCTTTCTAGCACAAAAAAAGAAATTGATCTAAAGAAAGAGTGAAAATGATTGCAATATTAAATTCTTTGATATCTTTAAAATATTCTGGCAGGTGGACCCGCTGTCATGCATCAACTCTATTTTTGCCAAGTGAAGACAAGTTTACATGTTTCAGGATAAGCTGTCTTCCAAATCAGGTTCCCTTTTTAAACACAAAAGTTGAAGAGAAAAGCAGTGAGATTGGAGTAGGATTTTAAATGGAGTTCCTAAGTCAAAGAAAGAAGCTGAGTTTGTGCTTCTGTTCCACAATCTGATTTGTCATGGACAACCAAAGGAAAAATTTGGACATTTCATTTCACTTCTTCCGTTTTCTTTTTTGACCCATGCATTCCTGCCAATAGCCAATACCCAGCTGATCTGAGGGAAAAAGAACATGAAAAAAAGTGAGATATTATTTACCAAAGGCTAAAACCTTTGCTAATCTCATCTGATGGTGCTCAAGAGGCTTAACTGGAAATGTGCCAGTGCATGTACAACCGCATTTCTTACTAGAAAAACCTAGTGAGGCTGCTGGTTGAGTATTTTTATCAATGTTAATTAGAATCATCCTTTTGGTACTTTGGAACAATATTTACAGTGGAAGCTTTTTATGAATAAGGTAACGTCTTAACACAACCGATGTGTCTGCTATTATAAAGAGGAGAAAGGGGCTAATGGGTAAGAGTCATGCAGCGGTGTTCCTTTTAATACATGTTTCTGTTGGCTTTCTTTAGTGAAAATCTTCATAAGCCCTCAAGTATTTTACATAAAACCTAATTTGTCTTCAGTTGCACATGTGCAAGAAGTTGAAATACATGGTTTACCTCAATAATTAAGCATATAATAATGTCTTCAGGACATATCGCTGACTTTCAAACTGACTGACCAATGAATTCAGAGTTGCATCATTATCTTCCATGTGATATGTCAGCATCTTCCACTGGCAAATGTTTTACCCTGTATAGAAAATATTAGTCAAACATAGTGAATGATTTACATACTGTTAGTGTGATTTATTTAGCCATTTGTGTTGTGCTTTGAATTGTGTTGTAAGAGTACCACTTGCCCTTGAGGTACCTGGTGTTCATGGCCTGTGTGCCTCTTCCCTACCTCTTACCTAGAGGGTGCTGCTACCTGGGCTTCTACGAAAGGGCAAAGATGTGGGAGGTCAGTGGGTGCAGATATATGAGTGAGGACTGGGTCAGTGAGATGCTGAAGTCTCGGGTATCACCCAAGACAGATGAAATGGCAAAAGAAGGATGTCAATTACTTTTTGCTTCTTTAAGAGGAGGAGAACAAAAGAGTTTGAGACTGGGGTCTGTTTTGTCACGACTTTTATTTATTCTCTTAGGAGTACATTGTGCAAATTAATATCATATAATAAAAATAATAGCCATGTATTTCAGTTGCAGGTTAGAAAGTCTGCAGGTTAGAGAGTTTTCCATCTCAGACTCCTTAGATTTAAAATAAACTATCACAGAGTTCTACCTTTTCCTTTGTTATAGACAACTTCAGCAAATCGGACCAAGTATTATGTCTCTTACCGTCGAAATGGCTTTGTACAGATGAAGTTGCCAAAATATGCCTTGCCAAAAGTAAGTATACAAATTTTTGTTTCTATTTAAACATTTGTCGTCCTCTCCTTCTACGTAAACTAGTTTTGTTCTTTTCTTTTTTGAACTTCATTATTCTGAGATCAGTTTCCCTTGTAAGGATTTCTGAATCCTGATTGTGGTATATTCTAGCAATGTAGTAGCTCATAAACTATAGAGGGTAAGAACACGTGCTAGCTTATTTGTCATCAGATATACAGCAGTTTCTGAACTTTGCTTCCATGAATCAGCGCTATACACCCAATGGCAATGAAATGATTTTGAGTGAGTGATCTTTCAAGAATCAGTTTACAGTTTAATTCCACATCATGCTTTCTGGTATAAGCATGAATAGCAATATAAAGAGAATTTTACCAGTTGATGGTGCTCTGTTTCATTAAAGAATCCCAGTATGGACTTTAATTACTTAACAAAATCACAAGGATTGTTGAGAGGTTCATCCAGTCCTAGCATATTTTTGTAGTGACAGGGTTTCTGTATTTGCATAGTAAATTAGCATTAAAGCACAGACAGGTATTTACAGATGGTCTAACTGATGCAATTGAAATTTTGTGTTGCACACTGTTTGTTTCCTAACTTTATTTATAGTTAGAAGGCTTCTATAATCCCGAACTAAAATTACTTGGAAGTTTTAAAGACCCGAGAACTAAGACATTTTATCTTTGCATGTCTTGAATTGCACAGTTTTAATTCATTGCTTGTCTAATGAAGGGCAGTGGTTATTGTTGATATTGTTCTAAAACAAAGAATGTGCTTAATGGGGGTTTTTTCATCTTTGATTTTTTTCTTTTAGTCTGAGTCCAAATGGACCAACTGAAATCTAGTTTTAAATATAAAGCATAGTAACAAAATCCTCAAATCAAATCCTCATGTATTAGTTGAACAAGAATCTGAAATTAGGGTATTCTAGTAGCACTATAGATGTAGCTATATATTTATCTATTTTGACAAGAAATATATAGCTAGCAAAAGGTAAATAAGTCACCTCTTCCACATAATTATTTCAATGTTTATAAGTCCTTCACAATAGCCTTTATGCTTTCTTGGGAGGAATTTGTGATTGGGAAGACAGCAGGAGAATATTCATTTTTAAATTTTAAAACATGCCAAACATGGACGTTCCAAGAGACCACAGCCCATGTATGACCCATGCTGGAGTAGCAGAAAACAAGTAAGGGGCAAGGGAGAAAGCAAGGAATGAGCGAGGAGCAGCAGAAAGAAACCCTTCCGCAGATGACCCCTGCACAGTACATTGCCTCACTGAAGGAGCTGGAAGGAAACAAAGTAAGACAAGGTGAAAACAGGGAGTCAAGAGTAGCTATGGGGGGGAAGAGGCGTTTGATTAAACTGAGCTTAGAGAAGGGCAGGAAGGATGTTTCCCTAAGTGGTTTTCATGCCTTTTTTTTTTGTCATCGATACACAAATTAGTGATTTAAAGTGTGTGTTAACTGTCAACAACTTTAATCAGGTAGCATTCCCCAAGCTGTGAATATTTTGCCCGTGGCAAATTTCCAAGTGCCAGCACATTAGTGTAGGTGTTGACTGTGCTTCATGTAGGAAAATATTGCATGCTGGAAAACAGTAGGGCAGAAATTTTGTAAGATAGACCAGGACATTTCTTTCTTCTGTTTCTGGATGGCCTGTGCAGGAGGAATCTGCGCCTTTCCATTGCAGTTTCCTTCTCACACCCAGTAATCTGCTGTATTTGGCCAAGGCAGCACTGTCCTTTCTGATTCTGCTGTCACATGGAAGATGAATATGCTAACTCAGCCTTTTAAGAGTTGTACAAAGTGTTATGATTATAGATGTTATAGAGGGTAATTCACATTCCATGTGTGAGTGATTACTTCAAGCATTCGGGAAAGTAAATTATTTTTAACAAGTTGGATGTGTATTATACCTCCTTAATGACACATGCCTTTGATTTAAGTGTCAATATCACAGCACACTGTATTAATAAAGGGCATGTTATTTGGGTTCATATTTAGCTGTCTGACAGATCAAAATGAATCGGGGGAGGTTGCCAGAACTCAAGAACTGTAAGACTGTTGTCTTTATAGGCATCCACATTTGTAATAAGTGAGCTTGTGTCAGTTGAGAAGAAGAGCAGCAAATATTATGGGAGGGCTGGAGGCAACTGCACACAGTGGGTGACCTAGA
Source organism: Psittacus erithacus (assembly GCA_009867235.2). Classification (NCBI taxonomy): domain Eukaryota; kingdom Metazoa; phylum Chordata; class Aves; order Psittaciformes; family Psittacidae; genus Psittacus; species Psittacus erithacus. The sequence continues at coordinate 8,064 of WYDI02026622.1, read as the reverse complement.
TCTGTGTCCCAAGGAGCTTTCCTTGGAAGCAAAATCAGTTTAAGAAGTCCTCCACAGTCATTTCTTTCTGCAGTCCATGATGACCTCTGTTGTGTTTGTGCGACTGCACTATAAATAAGACTAGTGTGGTGATCTCAATGAAAAATAGCCCTGAAAAAATGTGTAATTTGTTTTTCAGAAGGGCAGATTAAGAAGCATCTTTATTGCAGTGAAGAAGCCTCCTCAAGGGGACAAAATACTGAGTCGTAAAAGCGCTTTAGTAGGGAAAGACCTGCTATAGTTGGGAACTGAATCCAAATTAAACTGAGCTCAACTTCTTAATGATGTTGGTGATCATGTATTTGACACAGTGCCAAGGAAAGTGACAGATATTCTGGGTTTTGAAGTTTTCAAATCATAAATGAGTGCCTTTCTGAGAGATTTCTTCTAACCATATAGAAGTTATTCACTCCTTATGCATCTTATAAAATGTATGCATCTTATAAAATATATGCATCTTAAAAAATATATGCATCTTATAAAAATGCAGAAATAATTATTTGTAATTTCTGTGCTTGGAAAAATAGCAGAGAGCAAACTAAAGGATCTAATAATTGCTTTTAGCCTTAAAAACCATTAATCTACTAAGGGTGTTTAGTTTACTTGGCATATGCTCGTACTGAGTGCATTTCTGACACTCAAAAAGCATCAGGCATAACTTCCCAGTGTGTGTGTCATATGTAGTCTAGATTGTTTGAAATAACGCTGCATGCTGAATTCTTTGTCTTCAAGAATATGTCTTTTGTTTATTTGTCTCTTTTTTTTTTTTTCCCCTAAGCAGTTTAACTCCAGGCTTGACTGAATAAATAAATTAGAAGTTAATAGTTTCATTTTGGATAGAGTCAATAGCTAGCTGGGAACAGGATGACTGTGTCATTTGGAAAGGGATGGTTTTGTGTTCTTCCTAGTTCAGGCAGTACCCAGTGAGTGGAACAAAATAAACTGTATCTCTTTAGCATTTTGATGATGCCTCCAAGAGAAGTTTCTTTGGTATCTGCACACAGCAGAGCTGAAAATTTCACTAAGAGGGCCAGAAAGCCAGACATCCATTAGAGCAGTGGTAAATGTAAGAGATTTTAACCTCTTCTGAGAAGATACTTTTGGTGCCTTCACATTACATCTGAAATTTTAGACATTGAAGTAAATAAGAAGACAGCTCTGAAATTTTTCGTCACATCATACTTCAGTGAGGATCATCTGAGTGCAGTAGAAATGTATCTTCCAATCCAGTTTGAACAGAAGGGAAAAGATTCGTGTGAGCAAATTACTGATGAAACTTTACTGATGAAATTACTTTGCAAAGAAGCAGGAAATCAGCACATAAGGAATACAATTAGAACACATAACTGTGGAGTTGCTACTTTTATGGTGGTAGGAGATAAACAGAATAAAAGAATCACAAAGATATTTCCTTTTTCTTAAGACTTAAGTTATTCACTAAAGCAAACAGCTTTTGAAAGAACTGAGTTTCAGGGTTTTTAAAATATTAGACACTGTCCAACCAGTGGATCTGATATAGGTTTTGTTTCATTTTATTCAAAAGAATTGAATGAGGCTTAAAAAAATCTCTTTCCAAGTGGTCTCTGTAAAGTGCTGCATGTCACTGACCAGAGTTTTTGAGCAATGATTGTGCACAGGGACGAAGACTGTAGCTAAGTTAGAAGATACTACAGGCTGGTCAGGGATGCATCTGACATTAGAAAAGCTGTGCTGGCACACCAGCCTCTAGCCTGAAGGAACAGTGCTGGGCTTTGCAGATACTATTCTTTTGCTGCACAGATGTGTTTCATGGTGATTGTACATATGGAGATAGAATAAACATTTTCAGACTGAGCAATTAGAAAACATTATTGATTTCTCATTTTCCTTTTGATATGAAGAGGTTGAAAACCTACCAAAAAAAAAATTAAGTTGTTTTTATTGTTTGTACTTACATTTATGTTATATTTTTCCAAATGTACCCCCAGTGAGGAACCTAAAAAGGGATACATGTTTGTCTTTGGACATATCTTGAGGCCTCTTTACTTGTGAATCAAAGGCTGCTAAAAGCAGCTTCCAGCTATGCTTTGCCTGTGCTAAGTTTCTAGGCTGCAGCTTCACAGTGCCACTTACATCACTTTTTTGTAGCACATCATAGCTCCATATATGTATATAGAGGGCAGAGTCATTGTTGACCATCTAATGAACAGAATTCAGGTAAATTTTGTTATATTTGAGCTTTTGTCTGTGCTGTTAAGAGCTAAAAGAGCTCTTAAGAGCTATATTTATTTTTGGTTTAGTAGTTTGTTCAATACAAATGCTACATCGAAGCACACAGCTGTCTCCTGAATTTGACAGGAGTCAAGTGCCGGCCGCTGTTGCAGGCTGATAGCAAAGGTTGGTAAAAACATATTGAAGGTTGTCTGGATGCTTCTCAAAACAGGAGAGAAAATTCAGAGCTGTTGTTTTAAAAAAAGGAATTGTTTTTTATACTACATTCCATTTCACCAAACTGCTTGTTCTGTGCTGCTAAAACTAGATTATAAGTTTATAACTTGTAGGAAGGCAATATGAAATGAAGATGAAGCCAAGAGCAACAGGTGTGTTGAAATAGCTGGCTAGGCATGCAAAAATGTTCCAGGGAGTTCTAGCATTCCCCCTTGGGCTGTTCTCAGCCTGGAGCAAGGGTTCTGCTGCCCATGCCTGGGAAGCAGGTCTGCTCAGCAGCACAGACTGCAGCCCTGTCCTGAGTGTCATCACACTTGTATTGCACAAAAGTTCCCACGGCTCTGATTGCCCTCTCCTAGAGAAGTGTGGTGTGCACAAGGACAAGTACATTGTATTCTGGTCCTTATTCAGGATGTTGAGTCATGCTCTAATATGATCAACAGGAAAACTGGGAACTAGTTCATTCTGAGAGTGTAAGCAAAAAATTTGTTAACAAAATTGTGGACCAAACCAAGAAATCTGTTACAAATCATAGTAGTTTTACTGTTGGAATTTGGAATGATTTAATTATTCTGAGTCTCCTTCTCACCTCTTATAAGTAAACTCCATTGATAATTACCTCCTTTTATGAACTGATACAGGACGTTCACTGATTCTGCATTTGTTCATGCCATTTACAAAACCTTAATGTCAGAGCTTTATTGTCTGTAATATCCTACTGCAATTCAGCAAGTTTAGTTCTGAAAACATATGGTGTGGAAAAAGCTTCCTTCATCTATTTCTATCTCTGTATGTCTTTTCAATCTTGTGAAATAGTCAATTACATAAATTTTCGTGGGGTAACAGAGAGTACAGGGGGAAAATAAACAGAAATAAAAGATTAAAAAAATCCTATTGCCTTAGAGATAAGTTAGTCTTTAATGTATTCTTGGCAATAGGAATCTCCTATACATGCCTTTTCTCAACTCCACATATGCTTTTTATTTATCACTTTGTGCCCTCCTGAGGGGCTCGAAACAAGCCCACCTCTTCTTTACCTTGTTTGAAATATGTCAGTGTTTGAACCAGAGCTTTTTTCCAAAGTAGCCTGTATCATTCAATAATAGATGTAGCACTTGCAAGAGTAGGATATTTTGAGCAGTTTTATTCTTTCTCCTTAAATAGCCATCAACCTTTTGAAGCATATATTCCCTGCTCTGTCAAGCTCCCTCTCGCTTTTTCAAGGATTCTTTAAATGGGACCATTTGTGAGCAGCAGAAACGGCAGGAGAGATTCCTGCAGCCCTTTTGTCAGCAAAGTTCTCTTGAGGCTTTGCCCATGTGATGATTATGAGGGACTGAGGCTATGAGAGCTCATTTAGCAAGGCTCTTAGTCTTCCAAGAACTGGTTCTCTAACCTCTCTGTCATTTGCCGCTTTTCATGCATCAAGTTGGTCCTCTGTGCCACGTAGAAGAGCAGTTTGCAGCTGTAGCAGGACTACTTATCCATTCTTCTGAAAGTCCATTGTAATGGCTGCTGAACAAATATAGGAGAAGAAAATAAAAATACAGGTAGCAATGATATTTGATGCAGGAGAAATATTCCTTTCCTGGGCAGTGTCATGGCACTAGGCAGTGAACTTGAGCTGTAGTAGCTGTATGGATCTCCAGTTGTACAAATCAATCCAAGGTAAGTTCAAGGAACTGTTCTTTTCTTCACAGTGTAACTTGTAATTGATTTCTCTCCTTGCACTGTTTTACTCAGCCGGACAAGGAAGATTAGGAAGGTTATCTCTGGGATATGTGCCATCCAGTTACCTTGAATGTACTTAAGAGTTTACAGGGGTATAAATGTGATGCATTTGGAGGTCAAGGCTGAAACTACACAGCTTTGAGTGCTTACATCTGTTGTGCTTCTGATACATTTACTCAAACAAAAGTGTTTTGGACAATACAGCTAGTAGCATTTCAGAACTGTACAAAAAGCTTACAGCCTGAGAAGATAAGATAAAGTAAATGGACAATACTGGTATTTGGGAATCAGCCTATTGCTGATACAAATTGCCATTGGTGAGCTTGGGGGAGGAAAGAGGCAAGTGAGAATGGTAAGGGAATGGATGCTTGGGCAGCAAGACATGGAACAGAGAAGACATGGCAGACTTGACAGAGCAAAGGTAAAGCAGAAGAGATGAGAAAAGGGATGTCTATGGAGGAATGGGCACGTGACAAAAGAAACAACATGCTTGCTACAGCAAATCTGGAAAATTATGCTTCCTTGGGGCACCTGAAAGTTCGTGGACTCTGATTTGAGCATAAAAATGAAAAGAAAGCACAAGAGCTCAAATACTGATTGTATGCAAAAAAAAAAGCGGTCTGGAGATTAGTAAAAATCTGAGTAGTCACAGTGAGGAATGTTCCAAATCCTGAAGATCTCTCCCATCAGTAAAGAAGATCTTTATAAATGAATTTGAATAGATCATGAGTGAATAGTGTAATTACAGAAAAATTAGATGATCAGCAGGACTTTGAGTAGCCTGCAGACTGTGGAGAGAGAAAGCAGGAGGTCTAGCAAGAAGGCAATTGCAGTAGTCCAAGCATGAAATCACCAAAGAATAAATGTTTTCCTTGCAAGATTTGCTGAAATTACAGCTTAAGGTAGTATCTGTGGCCATGAAATAGACAAAGCAATAAAACCTTGCATTCCTTCTGTGAAGATATTTCTTCTTTCTCAGGTGTCCTTACTATTTAACCCTTTAGTGGCAGTAAATTCTATGTGTCAATATTTGCTGACATTCCATCTTCATGTGCTTGTCATCTGTTGAGCAGTATGTAGCTGTTCTGAAGGATTGGACTTGGCACGCTGAAGACATGGCCTCTGTATTTGTCAATCAATGTCTTCTTTCTCTTTTTAAATTCACTGTTCCAGGATAAGAATAGTACAGGAGTGACAGGACTTTGCTCTAGCTAGTCTTGCAGCACTCTGTGTCATCCAGGATTTTGAAAGTTAAATTTAAGAATCAGGCATGAAATTTGCAGTTTTCTTTATTTTGTTAATTAATTTTCCAAGAGGGTTATATCATGACTGGGCAGAGAGTGTTGTGCAGGATTATTGTGGGACTGATTTGCTTCTTGAGGGAAAAGAAATCATTGTGAAAGGAAAATAGTAGTAAGGCTGAAATGGAAATCTGAAAATGTAAATTCTGAATGGAAGGAAGAAAGTTCCAGACCATGAAGGACAATTTCACGTGCTAAATCCAGGATCTGCCATGTTCTTGCCTCAGGAAAAAATTGGCAACTGGCAGTCTGTGTGTGTGAATCTCTGTCTTGGTAACAGTCACTGCCAAGAGAAAACCAGATTCTTATCTGCTGCAGCAAACTTCTGCAGTCCAACCCCTCTTTCTTTCTCCTGATCTCTCCAGAATTAATCTTCCTGTCCTTCTACACCACACATTTCTGCTCTTTGTGTGTTGTTTCCGCTGGCTCGGCAGCTCCTACCTCACCCTGAGATATAAGAATCAAAACTGTTCCCATCCTGGCAGCTCTCACCTCTGCCACCACTGATGCTTGGGGCAAGGAAAGTGCCATTTACTGGAGTTTTGCATTTTTTTATGGTACTGTATAAATGTTTTATTATAATAATGTAGCTGGTAATTTTGCTGAAAGCTCCTGGCATCGCATTAGAGTAGGGGTTTTATAGAGATTTTCACAGTAAAAAATAAGTGTTTCTTTATTTCTTCTTTTGACTTCCAGCTTCATTTCCATCCTCACTTATTCGATAATCAGGGGAAGTTTTCTCATACTGCAAAAGAAGAGATGAATTCAGTATTAGGTGCAGTGTAATGTGGGGCTACCCAGCCTCATGTAGCCCTGGTTTAAGGCAGGAGACACGAAGCATTTTCAAAAAACCCATTGGGACCGGTTGCTGTGTTTTGCAGATATTTCTGTTAGACTTTCTGCTTCTGAGGAAGTTTTGAGTGCAAGGAAAGAGCAACTGTTCATGGGGTGCTAAACAAATATCTACTTTAGCACGTAGTTCAACATGAAAGTCTGAAAACAGCATTGAGCTGTCTTTGATAGGAGACTTCACTTAGGTTCTTTGAGATGTCACATGTATAAATGATTTAAATTTAACTAACTGATTAGTTACTTAATAGCCAGCTTTTGTTCATGTTAAATTTTTTTCATCGTATTATTTCTGTTGATGTCTTTTTTAAATCTAAGTGCCTCAATCACATCGTGCACGTTGCCTGAAGTGTGACTATCATGCATTGCCAAGTATTCAAATATGCACTGTTACTCACATTTTCTTCAGTCTTAACTGGATTCTGATCGAATTTATTTTATTTCTGTCTTAGATATCTAAATTTTTTTTTTTGTTAAAAAAAAGAAGGCTGTTTTTTCTAAACTCATTTTCTCTTGACATTTTGGTAGCTGTATTTAATATTCATTCCTTTGCCTGAGTTATTTTCTCCAGTAATAAGATGACAGAACTGGATATAGTGTCCTGGTTAAGCACCAAAATCAAGAAGAGTTTACAAGTTTAAGTACCTCTGACTAGATGGGATTTCACAGGTAGTCCCAACATCTGCATTTATGCTGCCATATCATATTGCAAACTCATCTTCTTCTGTTTGCTAAGCTTAGTTCAGTGTTCTTACTTCCTGATTTATTTCTTCTGTTTAATATTAGTGTTAAATTGTTTTCCCCAGCTGTGTTATTTTTTGTCTGAGAAAGAAGTTTGGAGTGAAGACAAGTGAAAGCAAGCTGCTGCAACATCCATGCCTGAAACTCCTGAGAAATGAATGCAGAATGTTGATTCTCATGTTATTACTGTTGAATATTTAAGTGGATTCATCTACATAGATAAATTAGCCTTATCTACTGTAACATACATGAGCTGTGTGCAGAATATGTACTACTTCCTATATGTAACTGCTGTAAATTATATTTGGTTCTCTGTTCTATGTTATGTATCACCCTGGACAAAATAGTTCTGAATTCTCTAGGAACCTGAGGATTATTTTTTAGATTAGCTTTGTTTATGTTGTTTCAGTCCTTCATTGACTCTCATCCAGATCTTGGAAAGCCATTTACTGTTTTTCCCTTTTTTTTTTTTCCCCCTTTTTTTCAAGAAATCATTCCTCATAAAAGTCAAAGCAGAAAAGCAGATCACAGCTTTTGCACATTCATCATTTTAGAATCATGAAATCATAGAATAGTTAGGGTTGGAAAGGACCTTAAGATCATTAAGTTCCAACCCCCTGCCATGGGCATGGACACCTCCCACTAAACCATGCCACCCAAGGCTCTGTTCAACCTGGCCTTGAACACCGCCAGCGACTGAGCATTCACAACTTCCCTGGGCAACCCATTCCAGTGCCTCACCGCCCTTACAGTAAAGAACTTCTTCCTTATATCTAACCTCAACTTCCCCTGTTTAAGTTTTAACCCGTTACCCCTTGTCCTATCACTACAGTCCCTAATGAAGAGTCCTTCCCCAGCATCCTTATAGGTCCCCTTCAGGTACTGGAAGGCTGCTCTGGGGTCTCCATGCAGCCTTCTCTTCTCCAGGCTGAACAGCCCCAACTTTCTCAGCCTGTCTTCATACGGGAGGTGCTCC